>PTEX01000183.1:300862-387688 GCA_003342815.1 Eudromia elegans
AGTCCTTATGAGTGTTGGGCTAATTTCATTTACGAGATCAGCATAGTGTCTGTGCTTCCCTGTTTCTAGAAGATGTTTTCTGTACAGTTTTACTTTGTGTAGGTGATGCAGGTGTTGCAAAATAAACATGTATTTATGAACAGCTTGCAGTGACTAATGTGGTGGAAAGCCCTTGAGGAAATTAATAATTTTATAACAGGATTTTAAACAGGTAAAGTGAATAAAGTACAGGATAACATATTTAATAAGGGAGATAAAACCTGGAGTTGGGCAGCTACTCATTAAGAGCATACTCTGTTTTGTGAGTTGATTTAAATCCTGTGAAAGAAATAGTAGCTATGTAATTAAAAGTGAATGTCTATACACACATATATGAAGTGGAGGAGATTTAAAACTGAATTGACAAAATTTGCTATATTATACCCTTAGAAACATTTACAACCTTCCTGCTTCCTGACAGAAAGGCACTTTTTTTTTCCCCTCAGTGTTACACATTTTAGCGGAGTTTGATCAAAAAGTAAGTCATGCCAACTATTCAAAAGAAAAGGTTTTTTTTTTAACTTTTAAAGAAAGTAAAATAAAATGAAATCCTCAGATTAATTTCACATGTAAGTTGAAATTGTTGGAGTAGAATTCAAGTCTGTGTAGAATTAATGATTTCACACATGCACACTTGTTTGTATATACTCCAGCTAATATTCTGTGTTTATGGATACACTCACTACTTGAGAATAAGCAGCCTGCAAAATGCTGCCACAAATATTGCTAGTTTTACTCCTACGGAAATTTTAGTCCTTTCTGGACCCTTCCAGGTGGCAGTATGCTACAGTGCAGTGTAACACTTCTGTAGCCACTGGCACTGTGAGGATTCAATGTACCTGAAGGATGTAATTTTTTCATGTAGTGGGAAATTTGATGTAGAGTATATACATCTTTCTGTGAGGGGAAAAAAAAAAAAAGATTTTATATAGGGCGGCAAATCATCAGTATATATTTTAAACTTTAATGAAATATAGTAAGACCCATAAAGCATTTTAAAACATTTGTGCATGTGAAGCATTTGTGCATGTGAAAAGTTGAAATAAAAAGAACTTTGTTTCCAAAATTTAGTTATTTAATTAAGTTTTTATTAATCAAAATTTACACAGCACAGTAAACTTGTTCCGAATGTGTTTGCAAATCTTCTACCTTGCAAGTCTGACCAGAGGGGAATTGTTTATGTCTAAGCTGAGGAAAAAGATCACAGAAATGAATAATTGCTGATAGACAAATGGCTCAGCTTGTAAAAAAGGTAAAAGCGGCATTGTTCTGACTGCAAACTAGTGCTGGAATATTTGCAGGGAAACAACATGTGCTTTATGCCTTTGCTAGAGTAGATAATGACTCAGTAGTGCCCATGAATCTTCTGAGAGGACAGGCTCAAACAGTTGAGCTTGTCCTAGTTTATATTAGAAATGGGTTCAAGACACTGTTGCTTCAAAGCTGTGACTCATTTCTAAGGAAAATAATTCAAACAGTTGTACCCAGTCTTTATCATTGGTCTCCTGTGCTTTCGCTACAGATCAAAATGTCATTGGCCTTACACGTTGTCCTGATTGAACTGGTCAATTTAAGAATAGACTCAGAAAGAAAAGAAATACCTGAAGTCATTTCCGTTTAACAGGCTTTGAAGATGACCTGTTATTTTCCCAGGCTTCATGAAAATTCATTGGTATTTATGTCATTTAAAATAATATACCAATGTTATTTTAGGAAGGGTTATCATATAGGGTGGTATCTTGTAAATGAAATTTTGGAAATTTCAATTTCAATTTTAATAAGAAGTATTGCAAAAATATTGTAAAGGACTGAATGAAAGCAAAATGCTGTGAGCTTTCTTCTCTCCAAAATTCTGACTACGCTGCACCTTGGGATAAGGCTCACCTGGTACATTAGGCAATCTGCTACTTTGCCAAAGCATTATGTAAAAATGTCTGTGACTTGTGGTGGGAAGGCATGAACTGCTGTGCCCAAGTGCTGCACAATGCATTTCGGCTGATGGCCAGAGTCAGACTCAGGCACAGGAATTCATGAGAGGAAGATGGCATAAGAAGGGCTAAATCTATGTTTTCATATTGCTATGACTTTAAAAAGCATAAGATTTGCTTTGAATATCATGCATTGTTTTTTGCATCCTGTTGGGATTGTATTTTTCATTAGTCTAGTGTAGTGAAAATTACACTCAAACCCCTGTGTTTCTGTAACATGGTATTACATATTTACATTTTACAACAGTCCTCCATGCCTGGCAAATGCTCATTTCAAAGCAGAAAATTCCCAAAGGGCAATATACAAAAAAAAAAAAAAAAAAAAAAGTCTCTTTACTATGGAAAACAGTTTCCAAATTCAGTGCCAGACTCACCTAGGAAAAGGGAAAGATTTGTTTTTGTGTTCCTCTAAGGGAGAATAATCAAAGGAGCATGTGTATAAGTCACATCAAAGGAAGCGTTTATCCCTTCCTGAATTTTAAATATTTTGTAAGGTATGAAGAAAGTTCAGAAATGTCTATAACAAAACAAAACAAAGAATCGAGCTTTGTTTGTTTTTAAGTGTGGTAAGCAGAAACATATTTTGCAACTTGCCACAAGGCAGTAAAATTGATTTCTGGTTTATCTGGTATAGCTCTGAGTCTCTCAGTGAGCTGGGAAATAATTGATTGCTGGAAGCCTTGTAGCAGTAGTTAAAAATTGATAAATGCTAAAGCAGGCACAATGCTTTATAGATTCTCAAGAATTGTGGAGCCTCCATATTTCTTTCTCATCACCAGCTCTAGATCATGAGGGGAAATTTAAAAGACGCTTCATCTTAGTCTCAGTAAATTACATTCAGCAACTCAGAGACCTTTTGCTGCAGGAGACAAAGGAAAGCCTGTAGGTACATAGTATTGAGTAGTGATTTACAATGCCAGGTGAGATATTTTCAGGTCAAAATATTGTTTCAGATTAACTGATTTGATTAAATTCAAACTCAACAAAACACTTATACCCATAGCCATCATTTGTTAAATCAATGCGTAGAAAATGTATTCACATGGATAGCTACAATCTCCTATAAAATGAAATGTTAAAATGCAGGATTTAGTAAAGAAATCATGAAAGTTTTCAAAAAGACGATTTTTCGTTTATGTGTCTAAGAGGCTGAGTTTTTTCAAAAGTCACTTGTCTACTGATGTTTATACCATTATAGACTTCAACATCTTTATTAAAATATAGGGACCCCTCTAATCGGTTCACTTCCAGATGCTTCAAATACCTTCAGCAGGAGGAACAAGTCACAAAGGTGCCCAGGTGGCAGGTTTGGATTCTGATGGATTTTTAGGCTTTCCTAGTAATATACAGAAGCCATGTTGCAAAGAGAATGACTGTGTGAAATTCTTCTGTTCTTGATATGCATGAATTATCTGCTCTGAATATAATTTAAGAAGGATATTCAGATTAAACTTACTTATTCAGTGGTATATGAAATGGTATCAACAGTAATATGACTTATATGGAGAATCTCGCCTGTATACGATATATCTGAAGTAATTCTTACCATCTTGTGTATTCCATGTAAGAAAGCTAGGACACAACATAACTTTGTCTATTGAGATTGTTTTGAAAACTATATTTTATTTGAACAGTGACTGTAAAATTTACTTTCACTTCATGAGTACAGATTCAGACTCAAATTACCTGAGAAATGAACCACAATTAACTTTTTTTGTGTAAAAAAATGGTAGCTATATGCCTGTGCATAGTATGAATTATCGTAACATAATAATACATTTTTCATATGAGATTAGTAAATGCTTATCTTAATTCTATAGCTATGCTTCACTGAAATACAAAGCTGTAAGTAAAGACCTAATAGTGATAAGTGAGAATAATACTAAATCAAATCTCGCTATTAGTTCCCTCACTGAAAAAAAGATACAGCGTACAACAGAGCTCAAACTCTCTTTTACTTCTTCTCCATATATTTAGAGGTAGGACATAAATTATTTATTTGCTGACTGTATTGCTTGGCAAACAAAAAAATTGTAATTGTTTCTCAAAATCCAGCAAGTCAGTACTTACCTTCAACATGGCAGGCAATGTCTGTGATCAAACAACATTTTCCATTTGCTGATCAATGAGAAGGCAATTAGCATCAGAAGAACTTGCTTATTCATAAAAATGCTGTTTTTTTAAGGCCGCTGGGCATTCCACTGGTTTGAAGTGTCTTCTGCATGACACAGACCATAACATTTCACACTGCAATCCCTGCAGCAAACCCAATTGCTTTAGGAAGATTGGAGGTGTTTTTGGTTTTGTTTGGTTTGGGGTTTTTTTTTGTTTTGTTTTTGTTTTTTTGTTGGTGTTACTAATTTTAGACCATATTCAGGACACTGGTTTTGTGATGAAGACTTAAAATACAATTATGATAATGAGAAATTTAGCGTTCCTTCTCCTGTACTTCCTTCTTTTACTTTTTGTCTCAGAATTGGCTTCCCATTAGCTACTGTCCTGAGAGCAGATATAGAGAAAGGTAGGTAATATGGTCAAATGCAACCTTATTCTGAAGGAATTGCTTTCTCACTGAATTAAAAAGCACTAAGTACTAATTAAAATGTTCCTTTTACAGCCAAACTAGCACCCTCTTCTGCGGAGTCACTTGGAGTGCCGTGTGAGCTGATGAGGCTGGACAGTTCTCAGCTTTTCCCTTAATTTTCTAGACACAAATCTTTCTCTTCTAACTCGTTAGCTCTGGTATGGTAGTTCTAGCAGTGTTGATAAAATAAATATTAAACACACATCTGTGCTTAAGCTTGAGTTCTCTCCACATACAGATGTGCATGTGTGTGCTGTTCATCAGGGTGAGCTAAACAGAGTGTGTTAATACAGTCAGAAATACCTAGACGTGAAGGCATCACAATAATTTGCTACAATTTTTTTCTATTGAGTAATGTGAATGTTACCTTTAAAAATACACTATATCCATTGACGGAATTCCCTCAACCATGAACTGCTTGTTGTTCCTGATTACTGAAAGTTGATTGTTGTGATATAAAAACTAAATAACCTCTTTGATCTTGCATCACTATAATCAGGCCACCAAATAAAATCTTCAGAGAGATTTTAAAGAAAAATCTTGAACAAGAGAAGCTTGCATAATCAGGAAAAAAAAAAATTTTTTTTGGACACACAGCCAAAATCATTAATTTTATGTGGACAGTTGCTCTAATTGAGTAGCAAGATTCCAGTGGGTCTGAGATGATTCTCTGAGTAAGATTTGAACCGTATGCTTCATTGTCTGCTCTTTGCATCCTTTAAGATAGAGCTGCTTCTTTTTTTTTTTTTTTTTTTTTTTTTTCCCCTAGAGGGGGGGGTTTTTTTTTTTTTTTTTTTTTTTTTTTATCCCCTAGAAGGAGAGGATTCTTCTGTTTCTTTCTGCAGATTCTCCTGTGTCTTTCTGGGCTTTGGTGGCTGTGTGGATTCAGATGCAAATGCTGCACTGAAATATATAAGACTTGGAAATGCAACACTGTGCTATGGCACTGTGGAAACAGCATACCTATAGTTCTTAAAAACAGAAATGTAGTAATGTAGGAAGGAAAGCAACAAGCAAATAAATAAATATTTTTATCTATAACAGTCTGTTTCAGATAGTAATCAGTATATGATGATTCTTAATAAAAATCCTTTGTTTTTTCTTTGAAGAAACTAGATTCTTAAATTGTTAAATTTACAATCAGCTTATCAAAAAATCTTCAAAAAGAAGAGTACAAAACTATCAGTTCTGACTGTAAGCTGCAATGTACGTCTTTATCCAGTGAAGAAATGTGATGATTCATCACATTTGCACAGCGCTTTTCTCTAAACATTTTCTACTTCTACACAGTCCAGATCACTGTGTTGCAATGAGATTATATTGTCATTATATGACTTAAAGTACTGTCATATAATATGACAGCATCTTTCATTATGGAATCTAATTTCATTCTTTTGAATTTCAATTACTTTTCCTTACTCATTAAATGTCTTTTCTGTAACTTTCATTACAGGCATTTTTCTTTTGATAATTCACAAACATCCATAACTTCTGATAACTTTGTCTCCAAGGACAGAAGATAAATAGGGTATCCTTGCATAGTTTTAATCTTCTTGATCTTAAAATTGCAGCTATGTATTATGAAGGGTATTTAGCAGCATACAAACAGAAAAAAAAAAAGGAAGATGAATTGCTCTTTAAACAAATGTAGCATTAGAAATGCAGAAAACCTCTAACGGTGAGCGAAACTCTTAGAGTAGCTGTCAAACATGTTTCCAGACAATCTTTAAAACCTGCTCTAGGTTTATCATGTCAAGATGTAGGCCTCCATAATTTGGAGCATTATACAAGATGTATAAAAATCCTCAGGTTTTCTCTGGAAAAAAAAAAAAAAGATAAGAAGATTAAACATCAACTTATTCAAGATGTGTGAATGCTGCTTAACATTTTATTTAATGGAGCCAACACCGTTCAACATCTTCCGTAATGCCCTGGATGAAGGGTCAGAGCGCACCCTCGGCAAGTTGGCAGGGGTGGTTGATACCCCAGAGGGCTGTGCTGCCCTTCAGAGGGACCTCAGTAGGCTTGGAGAGATGGGCGGATGAAGTTCAACACAGGCAAGCGCAGAGTCCTGCGCCTGGGGTTGAATTACCCCATGCAGCAGCACAGGCAGGGGGCAAGGAAACAGAGGTGCCTCAGTCTCATGTAACATTGTAGGAATTAGGGCTCTAAGATCTGTAACTGTCTTTGTATATTTGGATCTCGATCTGCAGGCCTTTGAGTAGTCCCCCGGAGTTTATAAGCTTTCAGGATTGGGTCCATTGCTATAATGTTTAAAAATGCGAAAGGCAGGTTTGGAAAGGATTATTGTAAGTAAATATGACTTCTCAAATAATAAAGATGATGTCAATTTCTTTTTATGAGTGCTTAGATTTTTCTTTGGATTCAGAATTTTTATTGCAGCTGCCTGCTAATGCTGAAAAATGAAATATAGAAGTAATCCTAAAACATTGGAATTTGGGAGAATAGTCACACTGGTAATTACCCACAAGCCTTCACGACGTTGCAAGGAATGCTTCTGTGATTTATCTCTATTGCTTAGAAAAATCTAGAAAGCCTCTACAATGTGGCATGCCTTAGTATTAGCTTTACCTCAGCAACCTTACTGAAGCTTAACCTAATGAAGTAATAAATTCAGAAATGTGTTTCTGCATGCATTTGTTTCATGGATTTATTATAGATAAATCCACTTATAAAATGCATTGGGATGAAAAGTCGACACTGCAGAAACTTCCTAAATACTGATGCATGTGTTACAGCTTCCATTACCAATAATATATAGAAGGTAGAACATTTACTTTAATAATGATGAAAGCAGGCTAGACACAGAATGATGACTGTACAATGTATCAGTATGGTTAAGTATTGTTCTCAATAACTGTTAAAAGGAAGAAAATATTTCTTCCATATGAAAGATAAATAATTTCACATTTGTGCATTGTATTTACTCATGTTCCTGTTTAACAATTAAATTATAGACTCAGAAACTGGCAAACCTGCTTTTACAGATAAGAGTACTCTAATCCTCACCAAATCTGGTAGCAATGTTATTTGCTTCATCAGAAGCTGCATCTGCCATTTTTGGGTAGAAAGTTCATGATAAAATTGTGACTTGCTTAAAAAGAGCAACAGCTCTCCGAGAACTTAGAACTTTACTCATAAAGTCCCTACAATTTTCCTTCTGCAGTATCTCAGGAAAAGTTCAGTGACTCTCATGTAGTCTGCCTCTCACATAAGGGGAGCCTGACCTGAATGGAGACCCAAGGGCTAGGAATGTCTTGTCTTGAGACATAAGGATTGCACAGGTGGGCATGAAAATCCATGTTAACTCACTTGAAAAGTTTCATATCTATCTCTGAGGTAAAAATGAAATATTTTCAACCTTATTGAAATGAAGTTTTGACAATTTTATTGAATTGTGCTGAAAGCAATATGTCTCTGCAAAACACAATATAGTCAAATCCTTATTTTCAAAAAAAAATACTTTGATCAGGAAAACTTTCTACTAGTTCTACCTTTTGTAACTATACTACCATATATATGTCTGTGTATTGTTTATGATGCTAAGAAATTATGGGCAGATACACTGGATTCTTTCAGCATGCTGATGGATATAACTGTGATTTGCTTTCTAAGAAAGAAAACCACTGAAACCAAAGATCAGATATTGACTTTTAGATTTTTACAAGTAGAGGAAGCTCATAGCTGTCTACTTGTCTTATATACGCATCCTTTTTTTTCTGAAATGGCATATAAGGACACATATTTGTGTGCATACATGTGAGTGTGTAATCACAGACTTATGACCTCGACCTGTCTGTGCTCCTTTGAACTACATATATCTTTAATAGTATAACTGCACATAACTATTAACTTCTATCAAGGACTATCATGGAGATACACAAAGTACCTTGACAAAACAGCTGCAAATGACGGCCTTGAAGTAGAGCATAAAAGGCTGGTATAAGCCCATTTCTTTTTCCTGCCTCTGTGCATGGCCTCTGATACACTACATGTGCAATTATGGACGCATTCACACTGAAGAACAGCAAATTTAAACAAAATGGTAGCAGTCTCTAACACACTTCCCATAACTGGACAACAGCCTCATCTTCGCCCTCAGCTCTCAGTGCATTTGCATTGAATTTGGTGTAGAAATCTGCTAGGCTACTATCATTGTAGCATAAAGTTTAAATAGACCAGCAAAATTGAGAGGAAGCCACAGTTATGCTACTGGGCTTACTCATAAATACTGCCTACAAAATGCTGTTGTTGCATCCTGGAATAGCTTAGTAAATAAACTCTAGCATGCGTAGCAACAATAATAGAAAAAAAAGTAGCCTGGTTCCATAGGGTGAGCTCACAATGTGCAACGGCCAGAGAAACTGCTGAGCATTTTATCTATTTGAAAACAGTGTGATGTATAAATTTGCTTTTGAAAATACTGGCCCGTTCCTTCTTGCAAGTGCACGTGTGCATGTATATGGGAGCAGCGTTTGGCCTCCCTGTTAGATCCAACACACACCATAATCCAGCGCTTCTCAAGGAGGTCTATAGCCCAGCCTGCAACGCTTCCTGCTACTGAAAACAAACTCTGTTCTTTGGGGAACTGAATACAGTAATCCAAAGGCTGTTCAGTACAGAGAACAAATGCATATTGTTTAGTCTAGGAGACTTCATTAAATGTTTAATCTCAAAGGCTTTTTTCCAGGGTTTGACTAAGGAAAGCAGCTTGTACTACAGCCAGTCCCAAGGAGCCAGCTATAGAGTTAAACAGTGTATGGATATTTACACAATTGTATCAAGTGCTAATTATATGTTTGAATAATATTTAATGGTTATTGGATTAAGTTCATTTCATGTATAGATCGTTCTAAAGCATATATGATATGCAGTAACCTAAGAGAATGTATGTACATACATTAATATATATTAGCATATGTGCTATCCTTCACACCAAACTCTTGTGTCCCCCAAATTCCCATTGCTTTAGAAAATATAAATTCTCACATAAATTTTTTTGCAAGAGACAGAGTTGAAATCAGTATTCATGTTATTTCTGAAATTCTTGGTTATGGCTTTAAAATGTGAAGCAAGGCATATTAGCTCTAGATATGACAAGGCATCTAATTTTCATAAGTAATAACAAAATAATTTTGTTAACCTAAGCCAGTCTTGCTCAATATATTTCCTTATCGACACCCCTGACTTTGAACTGCTTTTTGGGGATGGGAAAATACAGTTAATTTCTGGACATCATTCTTGTTCCTGAGATCTTAAATCTTTATCATGAAGATATCTGTAGACTGTTTTCTTTCCTTAAGCCTCCATATATAATTTTATATGACAACTTCTAGCAACTATTTACTATTACAACAATGACATACAAGGTGAGACAATAACTCACTTAAAGGCGTGCAGTCCCTACAGGAAAACTTGAGATCTTACTTTTAATGATGTTCTTGTTGTCTGGCTAAGAATCAACTTGATTTTGAACCGAATATACAATGCAGCTGCTGTACATATGCAATACAACTGCTGAAGTGATCTTGACACTAAAAAAGCATTACATTATGGAAACACAGCCAGCTGTAGAATACAGGGAATATAACTTAACTTTGATGGTGAAATATTATTACGATCTTTTCACAGTTTTTAAAAAACTGTAATAGCCCCCCGCTGCCCCCATGCACACAGAAACATTCAATTTGGTATTTCATTGTTGAAATATGGGTGCAGAATATAAAGTGGATGTTCCAACAATACAATTGTTTTTTCTGATGTGAATGCAGAGGGTAACTTGAAGATGATTCATATAGCAAATACATCAAATATTTCCATCTATTACACTGTGATCATTCACATTCTGTATGTGCTAGACATGCAGCTGCTGTCAAAGCTTGAAGAAACTGAAATACAACAGGAAAAAAACATCAGTTAGTGTTTACAGGAGGAGTTGGTTTGTCAGAGCAGTTAGGAGCGCTCTGCTTGGTCCAGAAACACACTAACTACTGTTGTTGCACTGCATTCCCCAGCCCATTAGAAACCAGCTGTGATCTAGAAGTGACACATTAATTGTGTTTTTGGATGGAAGGAAAATAAAAGGCTTTGCATCATCCCTTCTCTTCTATAAATGCAAGCTTGCTAATTCCTGCATAGACAGCCACCTCTGCAAATGAGGGTCTCTACATTTCATTGGAAATGAAAATTCACAGAATGACTGGAAATCTGCTGAAGTGCTGAAAGTGAAATGAAAAATGGGAGAGGCTGCCATTCCAAAATCATCATTTACTGACTGTAATTGCATGATGAGACACATAGGAAATTGAATGTTAGGTGTAGGGTCAAGCAAACCTTCCAGAGGCTTTGGCTGGGTTCTGGTTGGGTTAAAAGACAACCTTTTAGTCCTGTCCAGTGCCACGGCTGATTTCACACAACTTGCCATGTCCAGCAGCAATTGCCAGTGTTGTTCTCTGTCAAGACCTATATAGAAATGCATTGTAAGAAAAGGCAGATGTGCCAATCAAAAGGAAAAAAAGCATCATAAAGCCTGTGGCATATCATGAAAAGCTCTGACACGGACATCAAGAACTACCTCGGAAGGTCTCCAGTGTCAGAAGAACAACAGGACTGGGCAGAGCAGTCTCCATGGGCAGTGTCTGACAGACCTTCTGACCCAGATGGCCAAGAGAAAAGCGTAGGGCAAAATAGCCAGATACGTGGGCACTTTGGTGCCTTGGCTCTCTCCAAGTGCCAGAAGAGTGACCTGCAACCAGTTTTGGTCAATAAGAGCCTGAAGGATGGGCTTAGAGTTGAAGTTGTGGCAGTTCAAGGAGACACAAAGTGGTCCCTAATAGGACAGATGTCTTTGTGGCTGCCAAGCCACTGACTGCAAACACATGGCACCGTTTGCACAGGATTGCTCGGATGGTGGGAGGATGAGGGAGCCACTGCATCTCATCCTACTCACCGGTAGTCCCTGGCAAGCTTCCCGAAGCCATTTAGAGCTGCTTCCCTGCTGCTCTTTGCCATGAAGTGGACAAACGCTCCATGTCACTGGCAAAGAGAAAGGGTCATTTACAGCTGAGCTTGGAAAAAATGAACTTCCTATGAGCTGGAAGTCCTGCTGTTTAACCAGTTCTGCTGGTAAGCGTAGTGCTGTATCAATTGCTTTCAACTCAGCAACTGTCACTTCCTTTGGAAATTTGCATCTTTTAAATGCGTATTTTCAATCAACACTTCAAACTTCAGAGCTGTCACTACCTTCGCCTGCCGCTGCCACTGCTGCAGTCGCAAGTCGTTGCTTATCAGCCCGATTGCCAGCAGTGCACTTCTGCCAAAACTGTCAGCTCTGGCGCTTATAAGCTTAAATAAAATACTTCAAAGCGTGTGCATGCGTGCGTGTGCCTGCGTGTGTGTGACAGGGGCACAGGGAGCCTAAACTGCGCTTTTCGGTGCTGAAGTGGAAGAGCTGTTAATGGATTAGACTAGAAAGACAGAACAGAACAAGTTTATCAGCAGTGTTTATTTAAAAAATAAAAATCTTGGTTAATAGTTGAGTTTGGAAACAGGCGTCTGTTTTAGTACGGAATAGACTATCACAGAAAAACCACATGCCTTTGTGAAAAACCCAGAATAAGTACTCAAAACACAATATGTTTTCTACAGTTTCTACAGAGGCTCCTGTTCATGCTTTGCAATGCTAAGTACCAGCAAGAAAAGGACAAAAGGAAATGTATGGGCAACATATTTTCCTGTTTGGGGTAAAAGTTGCCAAACAGTAACTAATATCATAAATTTTAATGTATTACCTGATGTCTCCAAAAACATGTCAACCTTATTTTCTTAGATTTATTTTGTGAAGAGCTCATAACACACTCTATCATTATTTCTTAATCAGTTATAAAATATTCTAAGTGTTTAGAGTATTATTATTAAGCTTAAAGAAGATTTGCAAAAGAATTGTTCAATTCTATTCTGAGTGAATTTCTTCAACCATTTCAAGATAGTGTTCTAAAATAATTATTTTTTTCTAAAATTGTTTTTTGTGATTAAATTTCTTTTTTTTTTAAATAAATCAATGAAGTCAAGTTTATCTCATTTTATTTGTTCTCATATAAAAAGGTGGCATATATATAGGTGGAATATGTATAGCTGAATATATATAAGAAACAATGAATCAAAAAATGGGATTAAGTATGAGTTAATGAGTCTAGGTTAAGTCAAATTTGTAAGTAACTGACAAAAGAATATAACCCAGGACTTATTTTTCTTTTTTTGTTCTGTAAAATAGAAAGAGAGAACTAACAATAATTCCAGGAATACTTCATTAAGTAAAGGAAGACTCGGCCTCCTGTGAGCGCCTTACCTGGTGAGATTTCTAGACATCTTTCTCAGCTTTCATTGCATATCCAGCTGGCTCCTTCAACACTTATTTAGCACCTGTTCCAAGTTTCATTAGGCTGCGGAAGCTATCGTGGAGTTCTGGAGGCAGAGAGGTAATAGAGAGGTAATTTTTTTTTTCCCTCTATTGTGTATTGATGATGTTAAGTGGTCTTAAATTTTCTTTTCCTTTGCCTTTTTAAGCCCTTCAACTTTCCTCCATACACACAAAGTCAGAAGTGTCGGCAGAACCACATTTCAGTGGGGCATTGTCGTGACACACTGATCATTTCCTCAATGTTAAGTCACGGGTTTATAAGCCCAAGAAGAGTTCCCATGGTTTGTGGGCTATAAGTGGTTTGGATTCCCCAAGCAGGAAGGTGGCATGATTTACAGAAGCATTTCAAGCTCATGGTTCATTGCAAGCCTATGGGAGAGCTCACACAAATCCTGCAGTTTTTGCAGTAAAGCTTAAGAAGGCTATATGGATGTGTGAAATTATGGAGATTAGCTTTTTTTTTATGTATTTTCTTATCTTTTTATCAATCTCTGCAACATCAACTGCCATTGCAACAAATGTGATCTTTAACACAAATTTCAGTCAAAACTGGATTAGAAAGAAATAAATCAATGAACCAATCATGCAGATCATTGTTAAAGCATATAGTCCCTATTAAGGTAGCCTAATTGAAATAATTGATTTTAGTGCCAATTCTCTGTTAATAATTTTGCAAACGATGCCTCAGCTGTGACTCAGCTGACTCAGAGTAATGAAAAGTCAGACAGAGTCCTTATACGTTTGTTGTGAATGCGTAGGTGATAGTTTTTCCAGGCTGTAGTAATAAGGAGTTCCCACATGACTCTTGTGTTTAATCTGAATATTCCTCACAATGACTATTTATTCCTTGTGTTGAATGTTTAATAGTCCTTGCGAGGATGTTTAGTGAGAATATTCCTCACGGTGAACCTCACAATGGGTAGGATGTGCACAGCACACCATGCATTGAGGGCTATAATATCAGATGTTGGAGCATCTCGGGGTTCCCAGCATCAGAAGGAAAGTAAGGTTTGATTGCTACCCTTTTATTCCTTTTCTATCTTTGAATAGTCTCTTTAAATACCATATTATACTTAAATATTTGAGTGGGCACTTTTCTTACCAAGATCTGTAAAAGACCAGCACCTACCTGATGCACAACACCGTTTCAGTACTCTAATTGAATCCTTGCTATCCATTAGATCACATTGAAGCAATAGAGCAAAATATGGTCCTATTCAAACTTCTTTTTTAATTATTAGCATTGAATTAGTTGCATTATAGCAGAGCTATACCAAATATTTCACAGAGCAGCATCAAGGATGTGAAACTTCATAATGATTTAAGCAGACGAAGACAAGAAGAGCAGAGATCAGAGAAAACAAAGTAAGATGTACATAAAAATAGCCATATTACAAACACTAAGCTTCTGTAGGAATTTAGTTTGCTTTTGGCCTGTGTGATCTGCTTCAGAAGTTTTCTGACAGTCTGTCTGTTGCTTTGGCACTTATGCGATGTTTTTCTTGCCTGAAGTTATTACAGCCTATTCATTCAAAAGTCCTCCCTTCTAGCTATAAAAAAAAAATAACAGTTGCAACAACAAAAAAATCCCGACTTTTTGTCTGGTATACACCATGGTTATTTTCTTTTCCAATTCATTCCTTCAGAAATCTATGAGGACATGAAACTTTCTGTGTAATGAAAGCTGTGCTTTCTTGTAATGTCTTCAGCAGCAGGAGCGTTAATAAGAACTCATGACAGAACTAGGAAGACTTCCAACGAATCTAATCTTTACAGTCATATGTATGGCTTAAATTTTCTGAATAAAGATGTCCCTACACAGTGTGGCCAGTGAATATGTGCATGTGCACCTGAAACCTCCTGGGCCACTAACTATCCTGGCGATGTCCAGCAATATCTGAGCAGGTAGCTGGAGTGTAGCTCTGTGCCTGGCTGCTCCTGCCCCATGTATTGCTGGTTCTGAAACTGCCTATGCTGCCTAAAACCTGGGCAGCAAATGGAGATCTCAGGAGCTGCAGGAGAGCTGGAGCTCTCTACCTTCCTTTGCACCTCTCCTGATTTATACCGTGCCTTGAGCACCAAGGGCTCATGCAGTCTAAATGGATGCCCCGCATACCAGGTGATTAGTATGCGGGAGAGCATCCCTGTGTCACTCTTGTTTAAGTCGTTCAAATATTTAGAGAGTCAGACCGAAAATGAAAATGATTCTGTAGTCTGTGCGTCCGCCAGGGACGCCCGCCCGCTCTGCTCGGCTCCGATGCAGAGCAGAGCGCCCTGCGCTGATTAAGGCCAGGTCTGGAATACAAATCGGGCAGAGTGTGAATTAAATTTGAGGAGCTCCATGTCCCTAATTGGCGAAGAAGATGAGGTAATTTAGATGTCTCTTCCTGGGATATTGCAAAAGATCAGCTTCAATAGTTTGTAACCACAGAACAGTCATTTTTGAAAGGTTTTTTTTTTCTTTCACCTTACTAAAATGGGTGATATAAATAGCATTATGCTCATTTCCCAACACTATCTAACAGTACTTAATTTATGGTGTTTCATATTGTCTTGGTTTTTTTGTTGAGTCTGGTTTTTTTGTTTGTTTGTATTAACTGCATCTCTGTACCATCAGAGTCTCATTATTTGTGCTCATCCTTTCTACTGCTGCAAGTTCCTTGCATCTCTATAGAATAATATCTAGTCCTTTTCTCTTTGAAATTAAAGATTCTTTCATAAAATAAAAATAATTTACATGAAACTATCTTAGGAAATAGATAAATTTTGAAGAAGTTTTATTATTAAAAAACAGGAAAAATCTGAAGTCATCAAATAATTTTGTTATATAACCTTCAAAAGAAAAAAGGACTTATTATTAAAAAACTTCCCATTTTTAAATTCCATGCATTATTTTGCAAATAATCCTGCTACTACCTTACAGAAAAAAATGCAAGCCTTTTTGAAGGTCTATACATTTTTCTGCTGATTAATTCTAATCAGCTCAAATGTGTACATAACTAAGAAAATATTTTTAGTAGTGATGCTGGCATCCCTTTCAAACGTTATTACTGAAGATCTTTGAGTAGTTTGAAAGTCTTCAAGTTCCTCCTCTGGTTTTGCTAATCCGAAACTCCACAATCTCTCCGCACTATTAGGCTTCCAGTACAATGCAGTTTATTTCTATAGAGCAACTTTCATATCTGATTTCACAAAAAGCATTATGGAGGGAGTTAATCACAAGCTACATGGAAGAATGATGGCTTTAAGATGGGATTTGAGAAGCAGAACTGACAGTAACTCCAAAGGAAGAAATGAAAGAATTTCAGCTATGATAGGAATAAAAGAGCAATTCTGCTTTGAGGTGAAGGAACAGAGAAGACACGGAGGCAGCAGGAGTGTGGTAAGGAATTAAGAGCAAACAAGCTACCAAGACATAATACAAAGTTACAGTAGATGGAAAAGTACCTGGTTTTGCCCGGCATTTCTCAGTATTTGTATTGCAACAGATCTTTTTGTTGTCTTTTTTTGTTTGTTTGTTTGTTTTTGTATTGTATGAGTATGAAGAGAAGAATTTTGGAATCTAAACTCACTAATTTCTGTTTCCAGTGCTATACATGGTATGGGACAGACAGTGGCAGGGTGTTACCTACCATATCTCTTTTTTTGCCAGCTTTGGTTAGCTAAATTGAGGATGTTGCCATGACCTTCAGTTCCTCAGAGTTTATCCATAGTAACAGGGCTCAGCTGCTTGTGAGCTGGAAGAGGTTTTGATGCTACCGTGCTGGGAACCTTCATCTCTCCTAGCACATGCATCCTTATTATCACCTTCTACTTGCATCATTATTGGCACTTTCTGAAATACTGGCAGCAATTTGCTCCTTGGCAGACAAGGTGAGATGCAAGCACGATGCATTATTAATTCTGAGCCTGACATTTTATGGCAGGATTCTGCCGTACATCCAGAGAGGAAGCATCCTTTTTCATATATGATTTCTGTAGACCACCAGCTTTAGTGTAACCCATGTTACCATATAACATCTGCTTTATGTCTGTTTTACCCTTCTTTCCTCAGTGAATGTTTAGGATATGTTAGCTTTTGAAAGCTAACTAACTATAGCTTTTCTAAGCTTTTCTTTTTCTATAGCTTGTGAGTTAAAAAATATGTATATTTTCTGTTGAATACACTGCATTTTTCCTCCTGAGAGCTGTGGGTCCTTCTCAGTTTTCTGGCTTGAAGTGTAACATCTTACATTATCTGGCTGCACATTTCAGAGCCTGTGCTTGGGTACCTCTTTCTATTCCTTGAGTGAGCAGATGGAAGGATGACACTCTCCTCTGCTGATCCCTTCCATATGAAGGGAACGGAGGACATAAGGAGACGTTTTCCTCTATGCAGGCAATGCAGCATGATCTCCTGCTACATCGAGACACCTGCTAAGAGAAACACCTGCCACCATTGAAATCAATAGGAATTTTGACACTGACTTCAGGGGATGTGGCATTGACTTCACTGGGGTTTGATCCAAAAGTTAATTGGCATCCCTAGCCATCGAGCTGATTAATCCCCACAGTTCAAAAAAATGCCAGTGCCAGCAAGCAATAGAATCCCCCATGTAAGGGATCTGATGGAAGAACTACAAATGTAACTCTTAAACACACTCCCTGGTCCTCACCGAGACAGCATCCCTGTTGCACGGGACGTGAGGCCAGCTCTCCTGTTTGCTATGTGCAACTGTAGATAAGGCCAGAGTTTACCCCCAAGCTACCTTCTCTGGCCCTCCTGTTGTAGTCCCTGATGTCTCTTCATGCTGCTTGCATAATTTCTGTGTGTGCTTTCTGATACTTAGCACTCAAGCTGCTTAATATTTCTCCAATTTAGCTTTCAGTATCATCATTCTCTCATCTTTGTGCTGATCACTCACTTCACTGTGTGCTTTTAGTAATCAGGTACACGTTTGTTTCATCCACTGCTTACCTAGACATTAATATCTCTGTCTCTCAGTCTCTACAGGAGACCTCTCAGGGGATATTTCAGTTTATTTGTTTATCAGTAAGGCTAGTTATGAGGAACTGAAATGGGAGAACCAATGATACGGTCTTGAAGAGTTATGCTTGGTGAGTGCCAGATGTGCTCCCCTCGGTACTGCCAAAACAGCCCAATTTTAAATAGAGCTGGCCAGATCTGGTTGATCTGTTAAACACAGGTATATCTCGGGTAGAGAAATTGTTGGAAAGAGGCTTCGACAAATTCCTCCACCCAAATGGTCACTGTGTTTCATTGTGAGGAGCTCAGTCAATGTTCTCCTGTATTACCACGAAATTTTTGCCAGAGCTGTGGAGGAAGGGAGCAGAAAGACAACATGGCAGAGGAGAGCATTTTCCTTGCTCTTCATTTATGAATGTCTTGTGAAAAAATCCCGTGCTAGCCTGTAGTTAGAACCAAAGAAGGTTTTTTTGACAAATTTGTTTATATTAAAGAGCTAGATCATTCTTCTACTACAACCCCTTATTATGTGAATATAACATGTCTTGTTGGGTTATACATAACTGTCCGCATGGCAACTCGATCTGAGCTGGCATGAACACTACAGAAAACATAGAATTTTTTTAATACATATGGGAGAAACATATGCAATAAGTAACTGGTTTTAGTGTATCTTGAACTTGGAGAGAAAATGTGGGACATGCATTCTTATTTAGTATAAGGAAACATAGAGCTTCACAACTAAAGCAATTCAGGACATGATATAGGTGTTAATTTTGCTGTTTCTCACACCACATGATTATATGCTCCTGCCCAGCTGAAAAATAACTGACATCTCCTTCACCTGCATTTAGTAGTTCTGGCACATCTCATGAGTGTTTCCCACTCTTCATGAGTGAGCTAATGATCCTTTGTGCACTCTGCTGATCATTGCAATGTAATATGGCCCTACTACATGGCTATAAATGCCCAGAAAATGTGTTGTCATTATTTGTTGCAGGCTCTCTGCAGATAGTAATATTTGGGAGACTTTGAGATTTATTTGATTTTTTTTTTTAATTTTTTTTTTTTTTAGCAGAGTCAGAAGTCTAAATGTTCACTGTCTTCCCATAGACACTATCATGGGGGTATATGTGGACATGGTTAGGAAAAAGAGCAAACTTGCACATATATGCTTATTTGCAAATAACACACATATAAACACTAGTAATATAAAATCAGTGTGGCTACATAGAGAAGGAAATTGTTATGAGTATGAATGCCTGTTCTATGAGCATGTTTAAATTAGATTATATTGAAAGTACAGTTCTGCTAATGCTAGTTTCCATACCAATGTCTTTATTACAAATATTGCTTTCTCAGGAGATAAACCGAAGCAATTTGTAAGGTAGGGACATTTTAAGGATACTCTAAGTGCAAATCTCAACACACTTGTTGGTATGGCTTGACACTTGTTTATGTACTGCATGTCTGTATTTATCTACTGAGTTACAAGTAGCAAAAGTGAGAAGAAATAAAGTTTAAATTGCACCATGTACTTCAAAGACACTCTCTTTATGAAGGCAGTATGTATTTGCATTACATTAATCTGTTCATATAGACAGAGACATTTAAGAAAAGTAGAAACTTGCTTCTTTTAGTCACTTTTCAGACTGTAGTGGGCTCCCGTTGTGGAAGAGGACAAGCAGCAGGAGTGAGACAGAATGCAAAGTGCTTCTACTTGCTTGCTCCAATGCCTCTTTAAATAATAATAAAAAAAGAAAAATGGAGAAGTGCTTATAGAAAACATAATGCTAGTGAAAACTCCTTGATAGCACTAAATCAGCAATCCTCATGTCAGCTGCCTGCTAGCGATATAGATATTCCCTTGTTTTCTGCTGATAAGCACACTGAAATCTGTCACGACCTATTCTGTTTTCTCCTTTTAATTAAAGATAAAAACCCATTTTTTGTACCTGAAACTGAGCCTGATTAGCTGTCCTGAAGAGATGAGCCGCACAGCATTGAGAGCAGATCAATCAAACAGAGCAGGGCTGGAACAAGAACATTTCTGGACATTGTTTGAACAATTAAAACAAACAAACAAATGAAAAAACCCAACCAACTCCTTTCCCTTCCAATTG
Organism: Eudromia elegans; assembly: GCA_003342815.1. Lineage (NCBI taxonomy): Eukaryota > Metazoa > Chordata > Aves > Tinamiformes > Tinamidae > Eudromia > Eudromia elegans. The sequence continues at coordinate 321,003 of PTEX01000183.1, forward strand.
CACAACAAAGTATGTAGCACAGATTGCTGATAAACGTTTTCCTGCACTGTTTTTAATCATGCCTTAAAGGTCTACTCTTAGTCTTTGCAATATGGTCGTCTGAAGCCAAGAGAAACTCTCAGGGTAAATACTTTCCCATGATTATAATTATTCTTAGATTACACTTACAACTATGATTTTTTATTCTGTTGTTTCTAAAACCTATCATAAGAAAACTTCTGTCTACTATTTTTCATATCCCCTCACAGCATCTTGAATGCCTTCCCTTCATATTAAATGTCTAGGAATATGACAGTAAGAGAAAAGGCAATTGCTTCTGCAATTAAAGGTTTTCAAAAAGATTTCATAAAGAAGTGAAGGCTTCAAAGGCTTGTTTTTTAGACCAATTCAAATTACCTCCATCACTCCCTTTTTTTTTTTTTTCTAAAATGACTATTTATTCTATATAACATCAGACTCTCGTCTTCCCATCTAGAGCTATGCGTCCTGAAAATGCAATGGAAAATGTTTCTGTTCAGAAAGGATTTAGTATTTTGAAGAAAACTAAATTAAACATGATCCACAAACGTGTACTAACTCAGCCAATTTCATTCAAAGTAAATATATTAAAATATCTTGACACAGGATGTAAGATTTCATAATAGAACAAGTTTTTGCAAAGTGTAGCTTCTCCATGCCTCTCTGTACATCATTGAAATGCTAATGGCATCCAAACAAAATCCACAGATAGATGCTTGATATATTGCTAATAGTCCTCACTGGAAAAAGAACATTTTTTTAAAAGGTAAAATCAAAACCAAAGGAAAACATTACATTTATGTGACAGGCAACTATTTTGGAAATTACAGCAGTTCAGTGGCCAATTCTTGCACATGGGCATTAGATAAACATCTCTCTAGTCATAATCTCCAATTTAAAATAATTTTAGTACACAGTGAAATTAAAAAAAAAAACTCTGCAAACTTTTTGTGAATAACATTTTGCACTGCACCATGTTTTATTTTCACAAGAAAAAACATTTCAATGGATTCATAACAGGTAGGAATACAGCCATTACTCTTGGAGTTTCCGCAGAAAAAGAGCCAAGTTTGGGCTGCTAGCCCAAACGTGCTGTAGCATCATTTTTAATATAAAATAGCAGTGACATAAAAACTCCACACAATCTTACCTCTATGAGTAGACTTTCTGATGATGGACACTTTAGCAGAATTGAAGAAATAGTTACAGAATTTGCTTACTTACTATTTTACAATATTTAAAATATTCTTTCTTCTAACTATGTCAACCAAGGCAGGGAAAGTACTGACTTTTTTTTTTTTTTTAAAATCTTTCTAATATGTTTTATTCTTCTCTGTGATTAATTATGCTGTGACTTTACAGCACTCTCTGTGATCTCCACCATTTTAAACTATACCTACTGCCCAAGTTTCCTGATCTGTGTAAAAACCTGTTCTGGGAAAGAGGCTGAAAGCTCTATTGTGCCCGTTGCAGTAGCTTCCCGTAATTCCAGAGCTGAGCTAAACGAAAGGGTTCTCACAAGGACTACAAGATAAAGGCTTTTCTGAGACAGTGTAGTGTATCATGCGCACAATACTCATGTTAATAGAACAATTAAAAAGAGAAAAAATGAAAAGGAAAAGAGAGAAGGAGCACAGGGTAATAAGGAAATAAAGTATACTTCCAAGCTTTTGTCTATATGAAACAGAAGACACCACATCATGGGGACAAATGCTGAGGAATATTCTGTATTTCTGAACTATTCAGTGCTTGCAGCTACTGGCAGTTTAGGCCTTGATTCAAGTGTAAGAAAAGACACTTCTCCATACCATAGAAATACTCTCTACAACAACCAGAAAACCAGCTCACTAAGAAAAGCAATGTATCCTGTAGAGCAGAAGTGGCAGCCGCAGAAAGGTGAGGCATTGCACACAGTCCACATGAAGTGTTTTACCTGCTACCATGGAGGTCCCTCAGCATCAATCTATGTCTTCCATTGTCAAAGCCACTTCAGGTACAGCCACAGCACATCACAGTCTGCCACAGATTTGCTAGCTGGTGCATTTTCAAAGATGGTCTGGATTTAAAAGTTGATTTATAGCTGCTGATCGTATTGGCTCACTAGCTAATTCTTCGTCATATTTTATTTTCTCCAAACTTTATGTTGTGACTATATTAACACAAGATGATCTTTTACTAGCCTCCCTTAGTAGCTGTTTTTCAGGTTTATTGTTACAGAGTCAATCGAATGAGAAAATTAGAAAAATCACAGATTTAGGACTTCCCATAGCTACAGCGCTGTCATGGGACGCATTCTATTCCTATGTTCAATTCTTCTAAGATGACACATGCTAGAAAACCATGGCAACTTGGTTTCTGCACTTAAATTTAGTGATATAAATATGACTAGGTCATTCAATTTAAGAAAAGTTTTGATGTTAATCCAGTGTCGTGAAAAACAAAATTTTGCCTGGAGTCTGTTTTTTAAAACATCTGGAATCCAAGCAATAATTGTCTTAATTAAAATGTATGAAGAGTCTTTGTCTCCTTGGTATGTTTATATTTAGCAATTTCAAAAATCTCCCTTTCGTTAGCAGATGCATGTCCCCAGTACACCCTTTTAGCTCTTCCATTCCGATTTTGAACATTCTTTTTTCTCTGAATGTCTTTTAAAATGCAAATAAAATGGTATAAAACTGAATAAAGATAAAAGTTGTATCTTGTAAAATTCTATAATGAAGCATAGGAATGAAAAAAAAATATCAGGAAGGAAGGAAAAAAAAAATTATACCTTGGTGAAAAAAAATCTTATTGATGACAGTTGTCTGCTTCAAGACACTGTTATGACTTTTGTTTCAGAAAAGTAAAGCTGCATCCACTACAGGTCATGCTGGAAGGCCTGATCAAAGATACTTTGCTTCACACAGACAGGAACTGATAAATGTAGGTTGTGCAGAGCTTCCTATAAAACAGTCTTTGAGCTCTATGTTCAGTATTTTTGGCACCATCACCCATAACCTGAAAGAAAAAAAAATGATGAAAATTAGAGGTGTAGATAAAAAATAGCCCTAGTTTCTAGACTACTGAGTACTTTTATTTCCAAATTTCCAAAGTCCATGGAAAGTTTTTACAGCAGTTCATCCTGTTTTTTTTCAAATAACCTTTTTGTACAAACAGCACTCATCATAATCCACATAACTATAAGCAGTCGGATAATAGATTAATGTCATTTCAATTGCTGGATTTTAAGCTGTCAAAGTATTCTGAGATCTCACCTCGGGGTGTGGAATAGTGAAACAAATAACTGTCTCTAGGAAGTGACTGATTATTTTTCACAAGAAGTTAACTTTTGTTTTGGTTAGTGTTTGATTTGATAGACAACAAAAATTTCCAAAGTGCTGTAGTCCTTCTAGAAACTGTACTGATAAATTAAATCTTTCCAAAATCAATAAAGAAAAAGCTTTCTTTTTGGTTTAATTAGACTAATCAAATGTATTTCACCAGGAGTTTACTGGGCAGACGCAGCCACATTATAGCACATAAGGAAGAAGAGTTTGGACAAGCTGGCGATGTGAAAGTGTTTCTTCCACTGTACAGATCCACCCCCTTACCAGGAGAGGAGACTGGGAGTCCCGCACTCAACTTCTACACCAAGAGGTAGCTGTGCTTTATCACACATAAAGAATTTCTGCTCCTTGACTGTGCTAATTTTCTACATCCAGGTGAACATTGATGTTGGGCAGATCCTTTGGAATTAACCCAGGATGTTTACAAAGGGACTGAATTTTGATGTGGTTCAATATCATGTGTGTCGATCAGAGCGAACAGGTGCCACATCTGAGGGGCATGCCACAAAATACACCACAGATGGGCTAGCAGTGTGGTCACAGGCGTAGGAACACTTTAGCCGTTTGCTTGACTAGCCTCTTAAATACCTGCATCTGGGTCAATGTCCAAGGGAAGTTTTTTTCCCCACTGGCCACTAAGTCAATCTAAGTTAAGTACCAAGTGGGTTTGCGTCAAGCATGCAAAGGAAGCAGAAAATTACACCTGACTACTCCCAGAGTTTGCTTTCACAAACAGTGGCTCTTCCAAGTCCAAGAGTTGCTCTTTTTGTTGATTTTGAAATATTAAATCATACTAGTAGCTGGTGATTTTGTGTACATTTCATGATGCTTGGAAGAACATTGATGAAGTATCATGAAATTAGATTACCTTGTCCTTTTTCTTTTGTTCTTGGAAGTGACTTGTAGAAGGCCACCTCCCTTTGTCATTTTAACAGATTATGTTCTATACTTACATGAAATAAAGCCATCAGTCACTAAAATGTGTTACGCTGACCAGAAAAAAACAGCCGTATTTGCCTTTGTCAATCTTTCTTAAAATTACCACGGAAAATACTAATCTTACCACTGATATTTGGCCATGAAGCCTTTTTTTTTTTCCAGCAATCTGTGAAGCAAAATATCCGTTTAGTTACACTCATAATTGCTAATTATGTTTATTACTAATTAACTTTTTCTTTACAGATGGTTCCTGAGGAAGAACTTCAGGTCAAAATACATTTTCAACTCATATTTTTTAACAGCATGTCTTTAACTACTCTTTCTCCCATCTGCAGCCACAGAAGCGTGTTTACTTTGTCATTTGATTAGGACTATTTAGTTTTTAATCTCCAGTATATCTCAGCATAATGTATACCACTATAAGCATTGAGAACATCCTAGTCTTGAGTGTCACTTTGCATCAAGCCTGAAAAGTAAAGGAAAGACTTCTATGTCTGTTGTCTGGAACTGACGCACAAAGAGGTCTAACATCTCTAAGACCCCTTCTATAGAAGGGGTCTTATCTACAGTGGATGCCCAGGCTTCCTGTATCACCAGTAAGGAACATTATACATTTCTGAGAGGAGAAGGACCCAGCTCTGAGCACTGCAGCATCTAAGGCTGGGCAATGTGATGAGTCGATGTCCCCAGTGCCCCATGTAGCCTGAGCCAAGGCTCAGCAAAGTCACTGCAGCAGTCGGGATCCTGTCCTGCTGCCTGGAGCTGCCTGCAATTGCTCTGCTTCATGATATAGAAGGAAGGCACGGCCGTGCTCAGCATTTTCCTCATTTAAAAAGCAACTGTGCTGTCACTTGCCTGAACAGAAAAGACACATGGCCTGTCTCTTACCCAAGGGTATCGAAACTTTTATACATCCAATTTGTGACATTAATGACTTGTGAGTTTTAGGTACTTACAGGATTAGATGATGTAGAGATGGGAAAAAGTTAAAGATAAGCCAGTTTCAGAGGCTAATGCCTAACCGAGTCTTAATTAGCAAAATCTTCTAGTTGCAAGCTAAAAGATTGTCCACTCTCTGCATCACAGCAGAGGTCAAATGCTTCTTTGCAAGAAGTGACATTATCACACTAACCATTCACATCAACAGTTATGCGATTGGGCTCTTGCAAGACAGCTAATTGCATTTCAAGTTACAATATGACTTAGTACACAGCCATTGTTTTGAGATGTGGGCTGCTGTGCCGTAGCACAGCCATGGCTATTGTCATGCAGCAAGAGCATAGCCTTATAAAATATTCTTCTGAAACTTCATATAAACCTCAAGCTGGTCTCTAGGAGAATACAAATGAAAAATTAAAGCACAATAAAATGAGGCACAATGTTTTGAAATAAGTTAAATTCTGTGATAACAAAATATAGCTTTCCTCATGAGTAGTAAGAAGCGAAATTATGTGCCACATCATTGTCACTCTGCATTATGGATAGAATTTTTTAATATTTCAAAGAAAAAAGTATTCTGGATACACTACCTCTTTGTACCACCTGTACACTTCAGTTGCTTAACGACAAAGAAAAGCTAGCCAATTATCAGAAGGTTTCAACCAGGAAAAGATGGCTAAAAGGGCTTTCCAAATACAGTAAAATCTCCTCAGAAATCTGGACAATCCCTGTGGACTTTAATAAGTCAAACTGCATATGGAAGTCTCCTCTACTTACCTCCATGGGAATTGTACAGAGGGAGCTCCAGCTGTCCCATGAGCATCATTTTCTGAAGGCTGTTCTTAGCCTGTTATTAAAAATAAATAAAAAAAAAAAAAAAAAAGGGATTCCTCATCCTTGAGAAATACTTTCCTGAGGATGAAGACTCTACAAGTGAAATAAAACAAAGCAGAAATATTCAGACCAGGGTGATTTTTTAGTCTTTTCCTCTGAGGTTGATAGCAACACCATCTGCTCAAGGATTTTGTGCAAGCAGGCTATATTCATTGAATAAACTGTTCATTCCAGATTGTTTGCTCCGCTCTATATAGCAATCTACAATTGTTGATTAATTAAAATGCACAGTTCCCCAGTGAGAAAAGTACATACTGTTTCTTCCAGATGGGGAAACTAAGGCACAGAGAGTTTATCTGATCTGCAAAAATAAATGGTTGGATAATTCAATTTTAAATAGCAGATCACCAGAGCAATGCATCCCAATCATTACACAGCAAGCTGAAATACTGACTTTTTTATTATTATTATTTTTGAGCAGTGAGATTTTGAGCAAGAAACTCTGTGGAAAGCTCCTTTCACATGCTTTCAGAAGAAGCTGCAACTGCTAGTAATAAATGATGAGAAGTGGACACTGTCATTTTGATGCTACACTAGCATCAAATGCTAGACTATCATTGCCCAGCTCTTACTCTGAAAATTCATTAGTGAAGGGCATCTTGGAGTGGATGAGCTCCAAGATAGACCGTTATGCCTGTACCTTGCAAACACATAAAAGATGATAAGATCACTGTATTGATCTCTCCATGTGGAAATTAATTAAAAATTGTATGTATTTGGTTTTAAAACAGGTCATCCCTCTCCTCCTCCAGAAAAAAAAAGAAGAGGCATGGCTCAAACAAAGGATTGAAAGGATTAAATTATTAAATTTGTGCATTGCCAACAAGAATACAAACCAGAAGTGAAAGACATTACATAAGCAGAAAAATAAACAGCCTAACAAATGAAGTTTCAGGACAATGCAAGAGTTTCACAAACTGAATAAAAATACTCTTGTTGCAAATGAGCTAGAAAATAATTGCAGCCCTCTTGTTTCTTGTTTGTGTGATTTGTACAGAAATACTTGTTTTCATGCTCTGTGTGCACTATTTGTGTATGTACAGCTCTATAAACCACAGTCAGGTTAGCATGAATGATTTAGCATATATAGTCTTTGAGAAACATTAAAGATTAAAACCACCATGCCCGTACACTTACACTGTGGTTTAAACAAGGACAATCATATGGCAGTGCTTCAGGAGGAGAGAGGGATGTCTGAGAAGAGAGGCAGGGAGAGACCACACGTGGGCTCAGGCAGGAGCAGAGCTGAGGACACCAATGGAGCAGCGAGAAGCTCAAAAGATCCCCCTCACCCATTAGCAACAAAAATTAGGAGGCCACACTGGGTAGGACTAGTGAGGAATGGTCGAAAGTGAGAAATGAAATTCAGGTAAGCTAGAACACAAGTACCAGGGTAGGGAAAGATGATGGTTAAAAGGTCCAGGGACATAACAGCTTTTCTGTGCAGGAGTTACCATTTCAATCAATCAGTTTGGATAGACAAACATAGCGATGAACCGACAGAAAACACGGGAAACAGCTATTTTTGAACTGTACAGGCAATTATCCTATAATTACCATCCAAATGAGGTGAAAAATACAAAAAAAAAAAAAAAAAAATACCTGGCAAAGACACCAGAATGGAAGAGGAGTATTTCAGAAGTTTGCAGCAGGCCTTTAAAGCTATGTCATTTTCTCCATTGCTTCAACTGCATCATCACATATAATATTAATTGATATTAATTGATTATATTTCCTTTCCATGATTCATAATCAGTCACAGCTCTGACAAGTTAATTCTGCATTAACATAGGTTTTTTTATTTCAGCATTTTCTTCCACAACATAGACTAAATTATTCTCTACTTTAGTATTAAATTTAATATGTCCTATTCATCTCACATCAAGAAAATTATCACTTCTTGCATTAGCAATTTCACCTAGCCTCTGCTGCATGAAAATGAATGATAACAATTGGTAAAATGCCAAGTAAACCAAATGGATGTTGCAGCATTGTTTTTGCATTGTAATAGCCTGTCCCCAAATGTACAATCTCCTTGACAACGAAGTGTGTCAGGCCAAACTCTGATCAGGGTCATTCTGATGTGGATCCGAACTGAGTTACTTTGATTAGCCCAAAAACAAATTTTCCTTTTTTCAAAATGTGAAGGTTACTTTATCTATGTAACGTTCTAATCTGGGCTGGTAAGACAAGCAGTTGTGGAAAAGCAGAAAAAAATGTAAGAAAGAAGAGCTAAGTTAAAATAGTTCATAGTTGGTCTGAGATGATGAATATAGCACACATGAGAATACATTTTATATTAAGCAGGGGTTCTGATTGAGATATGACTTACCTAAAACTTAGAAAAACTTCAGTAGTAATAGTATTTCTTATTCAGATTTTACATTTTTGAGCATCTGGAGTCAAAGTCGTAATGAATTTGGCAGTGTACAATTTAATAAAGAAGTTCAAGTCCCCTTTCACAAGGTCTTGTAGTAGAAGTAGAGAATAGGGAAGCAAATACTATGAGGAAATAGATGAACAGAAGTAATAATGAATGCTTCGTTTCTAAGCAATGATATTAATAATAGATTCTGAAAAAAATGGCAAGAATTCCTTCATGATAAATGTGTTCTTTTTCTTAATAAAAGAGAAAGAATATCCTGCATAGGATTTTCCCTACTACATCAAGTCCAATAGTACACAGCAAACTAAAATATATCTAGTTTATTCTGTAAGACAAGACAGGACAATTTAAAAATTCTAGCTCTCACACATGGGCACACATGCACACACTCCTCTTTCTGGATAATATAAGTTCATTTTTCACTCTCCATGCTACTGAAAAACATTTTATTCCTCCCTTTGTGCTGTGTCATCAATCCAAGATTTGACTCTCCTTTCCTTGCAGATTTTTTTTGTATATTTTTTGTGTATAAAGTGTTACAATTTCCATGTAGCAAAATGAATTGTGAAACTGAGTTATTACCATGCTACTTTGGTGTAGGTAGTTTGACTTATCATTGTTGACACAAAAAGACAGTTTCTTGCACATATATAATGAAAGCCTCAAATATTTTCCAAATATCTGCTTGAAACATATTGCTTCTAATTATAAAATATCCTACATATTTACTATTGAGAATAATAATGTAAAAAATGAAGATATCCTATTGGTACTCTAGTAATCTAGGCAGTAGGCCAGTGTGATTTGTATATATATTTTTTATGTGGGACAATTTTCAGAATGGTAGTAAAAAAAATAGTTTTGCCCTGTGCCACATGCTCTAGGTGACCCTGCATGTGCAGGGGGGGTTGGACTAGATGACCTCTACAGGTCCCTTCCGACCTTAAGCAATTGAGCAGCTGCTGTCCAGCAAATGACGACCTGAAAAAACACTGTTACCTTCAGTGTTTCCCACTCTATTTTTCTCTACTTCTTTGAAGAAAAATGAGCAATATGTTGTTTGATCTTATGCGTAGTACATTCAAATCTATGAAAACAAAATATTTGTTGATAGAATGACAAAAAACATAAATTAAAACAATGTCTACCTTCTTAGATAGTGCTGATCACAACTGAAAATTTGCACTGAAATGAGTGATCTTGAGAAGGAGCTAAATCCATCATGGAGAATATTGCTACTTTAAAGACTGTCTCAAATGTAAGATGAATTTAAGTAATGCAATACATGAAGAATTGGAGACTGGCTTCTAAAGTGAAGCAAATCAGAGTAAGTTGTACATAAAGGTAGACTTAACAGCTGAGTTAGCATTATTTATAAAAAAATCTGGCAAAAGCCCCCTGTAGCTGAAGACGGATTTGGAAGTCAATACGGAACTGACTGAAAAAAAAAAGCAAAAAAAAAAAGCATTTATGGTGAGAGAAAGCAGCTGACAGGATGAAAAAACATGTCTGAGAAGAAATTCACACAACCTGATCCTCTATGCATTTACTTTGACTTTCATTCATTTTGTTCTTTTGTGTACACACACACACACACAACACACAAAAGAATGGCCATAAAACAAATAATTGGAAATGAATGTGGGATCTAAAATAATTACCTGAGAAAACAGTGAGGCTGTAGGAAGATCAGGGACCCTGCACCATGTTTGACAGCTGCACTCACTCTGGGGCTGCCTTGGCCATGGTGTAGGCAGTGCCTCTATCCAAGACACTCAGCCCTGGCCCAAAGGAGGAAGTTATCAGGGGATTAGACTGTTTGCAGCCGCCTTCTTCATCCAACAGCTCTTTTGCATCCCTTCATCCATGAGGCTCCAATCATCTAGTTAAAGAAAGGAAAAAAATCTGCCTGTGCACAGAAAAGGAAGGCAAGAGCAGCACTACTTTGAGGCACTTGAGCGGAACACGCCAGTTTGTGCCTTTACAAACAAGGGAGCTCCCCCACAGTCTGGCTGATGAGCTGGACAAAGGAATAAATTCAGGGGGGGAGACCGAGCGGAGCCGGGAGTGAGGGTGGCAAAGGAGTCAGGTGAGCTCAGGTGAGAAGAGCTGGCAGGAGGCAGGAGTTCAGGGTAGGAGGACGGGCAGCCTGTGACTCCTGAGTACCTTGGCCAGTGGGGAAAAGGAGAGGGCTGCCTCGGCCAGGAAATAGGATACAAGCGGGGCTGCGGCCTCCACAGGGATATGCCTGGTAAACTCTCTCTTTACTTGAATAAAGTTATAGGACTCCTCTGTCTCCCTTGTGGACATTCAGTTCTTGATTGCGAGATTTTCTGCACACACTAAAGCACAAAATGAAGAGCATTCACAGCTAATATCTGTTAATGAACAGCTTGTAATTATTCACATCCACAGCGCAATATAATCAGTAGCATTAGCAGCATGGCTGAAAGGAAGTGTGGGGAAATGGAGGTTATTCACTTCTAATTTGAGCACCATAATGAGAGCACCTCCTCCTGAAACACACTCAGCAAGTGAACTTACCCGCTCTGTATTTATCATGACACTGCTCATTAACATGGTGATAATTAACTCAATAAATTTCCACAGTATAATAATTAATATATTAAAAGGTTTTAGCTGGTCATTGTTCATGACGGTGCTTTTGACTCAGGAATATTGCCTGGATGTTTTACAAGCCCAACATGCCTCTTCTCTGATCAGCTGACAGGACTCATATTTCTTAATCCTGAGAAAAAGGCTGACATGTATTCAAGTATGTGATGCAGATTTGCTTTCTTTCTTTCTTTCTTTTTTTATTATTATCTCAGTGATCTTTATGTTTTCTACTCCCTTTGGCTTTTTTAGGAAACATTTTAACTGTGCTTTACAGAGGCATCTTTTTAGGTGATTAATGTTGTAACTCTCTTGCAAGGCTGTGCTAAGTGATGTCCCCTCCTCACTGAGCCATGTGGACTCCAAGAATAGGGTGCATCTTGGTCAATGTAAACTGAGACCCATAAAAGAGAGTAAGGCATAAGGCATCTAATTATAAGTTGAATGAAATTGCCCTATAACATTTTCAAAATATATTTTTCCTGAAACTTTGTGGCTGTTTATCAATAATAGTAATAATTTTAGTATTTAATTTTTGACAAAAAAACTCTCAAAGATATAGCTGTAGAAATCAGATATGTTTGTATATATTTTTTTCTTGTTTTCTTGTGCATTGTTTCAATGCAGATTTGATCATAATTTTTCTATTAGTCTATAAAAAGACTGTGTAGTCTATAACCTACTTATATCTTGCCCTTTGCTCCCTATTAGAAGATCTTTCTGCAGGGATTGCTATGGTAGGACAATTGACTTTTCTTCTCTATTTCTCTGTTCTCATAAAAGCTGGAATTTCAGGTATGTGCAACAGAGCTCAATCACTTTCTTTCCTCTCCATTGTCTTCTGTTTGGACCCAAAGCATTTATAGGCTTTAAAAGTTTATTATGTGAATAAATGCATTAAATGCCATTTATCTCAGGCCTCACTGAACAAAAATGTGTTAAGTGAAGAAAGAAGGTTTAAAATAAGCTTTGGAGTACATAGTGTTAAATACTGCAACTTTAGAGCTGCCATGAGAGAATCAATAACTTCTCAGAAACTGTATTCTGTTTGGGATAATTAAATCAGACAAAGATCATTTTTAACCAGATGGGATTTCAAGAGCTTTCCCCATTTTGCCAGAAGAGACAAGGAAACAATTCAGATTTGACCCAGCCAGTATCAACCACTTCTGATCTTACAAAACTTGATAAAAATAGATTTGTCTTAGTCCCTCACTCAGTGAAAATATCAGAGAACCACTTCTTGCATTATTTTCAGTGAACAATTCCATTCCAAGGGCTCTATTAAAAAAAAAAAAGCTTCTTATTCATCAATCTGCAGCTTTGTGTGCTTTTGGTATCATGCCCCAGCTGATTTGACTGAAGATATTAAACTTTATTTTTCCTAGCACTGAACAGACAATGCAATTCTGTGACAAAAACTACTTTGGCGGGCAAATCATTAATATTGTTAACAAAGCCTGCAGGTCTCCACACAGCCTTCCCGACTTAGACAAGTCATACTGAAATTCAGACAGAGATGGATATCAAAATACTGAGATCCTATTTTAAGCTCCCATGGCAAGGCCTCTCTGGTTCCTGAGCTTGGACTGAAGCTCAGTGATGACTTGCAGCTTACAACAAAATGTGCAGACATCATGGTTATGACGGATAGCTAAAACCTAATTCTCTGCAGGGCATTCTCTGACCATATTTGGGCATCACATTTTGGGATAACAATATGTAAGAAATAATTATTTGGGGAATCGCTGCTTGCTTTTTTAATTTTTTTCCTAACTACCTAAAATCATCACAAAAGGAAAATGAAAACCATATTTACCGAGCTGCAGCCCATTAGCTCCACTAAATTAGACACCTCCAAAAGCACCCTGATGAATAAACAACGTCATCAAGGTCAACAGATTGTGAGTCATAAGTTAATACAGAAATGGGCCCCCATGCTATTGTAAATGTGAAACCACACAAGGGAAAAAACAAATTCATCTTTTAGAGTGGTTGTGTTCAATCATAAAGTGCATTATATTCTCAAATTCATTTCTTTAAACAAAGAAAATCAGAAAATAGAAGGGAAAACCCCATCAAGATGTGTAGCCCTGTGCATCCATGTCACTCTATGAGCATGGGTGTATTAAATTTATCAGCTTTATGTTCTTGTGCTAACAAGAAGGATAACATGAAAAAGGGGTCCTGGCATTTTAATAACATATTTGGATATACATTTTTGTTTTTATGCATATGCTGTATGTTCAGAGTAGTGTGTATTATTCAGGCAGACAAAACAAAAGTAGGAATTTTAATAACATTTAGAGTTAATTTTATATACTTTTTTGAGAAATACTAGAAGTTGTCAAGGTTCTTGTTCTGTTTACAACACTGAAGGAAACAGAGGGAAGCCAAAAATAGCAAGCATGCATTGTAAATGTTTGTGGTGTGAATATATGAGGACTGGAATTATGCCAGTTCAGCCACAATTTTACCACACTTTATAACTTTGACCCTCACTCTCCCTGTCTCAATAGACCATTTCTTTCGTCTCCCATTAAGTGAGTCCCACTCCTGTGTGCGGAAAAATTATAGTCTGCAGAACAAGTGACCTTAGCGAACTTTTATAACTGTATTCCCAGCTCCTCATCACCTGAGACACAAAGCAGAGGCTCAGAAAAATTTGGTCCATAAGAGTTTAAGAGCACAAACAGTTAATTCGAACACACAACAAAAATACATAAAAAGATGGATAGTGCTGTCTGTTATCAGAAATGAGACCCGGCGAATGCACCTGACAAACAGAAAGGGGACACAATTAATCAGTATCAAGCACTGCACTTCAGAGGTAATAGAAAGAAAACAAAAACAGTATGTGGTGCAGTTCGTAGTAAGAATCCCAAACCAATATGAATTTATTTTCTCACAAATTGAGCCAAAAAGAGATCCAGACAAGGTCACAGGCAAATTCCCTCAAAATATCCGCTATGTGATAACTGTCAGCCCACTCTCCAGTAGGCTGTGATTTTACAGACCATCTGATTTGATCCCAAAGAGGCAAATTCAAGGCTAATGTAAAGAATATTCCCATCAAGCTCACAGGATATAGCTGAAAAACAGGGAGCCATCTGTCAGGTAGCTTGGCAAATTCCACATAAGCATAATACTTTTTTTTTTTCCCAAAATAATGTTATCGGCTCTTTTTAGACCAAACTGGTAGCAGCTGATTCATAAAGACATTTAGCTAAACAGTATAATCAGGATGGTGTGTGGTTCATAATCTACTGTAATTTTTGAACATAATTTGGCTTCCCCCTGCTTTCACAACAATATGTTTAGCAGCTAAAAGCAGGCCTAAGTATTTTGAATTGTAGTGCATTTTCACTTCAAAATGGTAATTTTTAACATGCTTAAAGGAATATGCCTATATGTCCATTAACATAGCTTTATAAAATGCCCGTTCCAGTATTTTGTAATAGAAACACATTTTTATATAGCAAAAATGAGACACTCCTACAGGACATAGACTGTACTGAAAGCTGATTCAGCTGGTCCAGCGTGCCCTGCAGCTGAAAAGTTGTCTTGTTTGTGAATGTTGATTTCTACCACAGGTGCTGACCCAGGTCAGAAACTGACCCCAACCGCTTCACTTCAGACATATGGAGCTGCTAGGAGAACAGAATCCTCCAGCTTTGGAACAAGAGACTCCTCTGAATTCAGAATATCCTGGAAAGTATCCATGGAAATTAACCATATTCCAAGCTAAACTGCCACTGTGAGCCGGAGGTATGAGAGCACAAATAAATTAAAGCAGGACATTTTCTGGACAAAGCCCATTAGGATGGCTGAGTCCAAGTCAGTGACCACAACGGACTCACGAGAGGAGGAACTTCTCAGAGAAAAATCTCCTTGCAGCTCGCAGCTCACAACTCCCTCATGCAGCCCTCTGCTCCTGAAGTTTGAGTCTTCGTCTTTCTCCCTCATACTGTGCTGAGTCTGTGTTTAAATCCTGAAATTTTGAAACTAAGAGATTGTGATTTTGGTAGTCTCTTGGCTAACATCCCAAACCCATGAATTAAGTCTAAATTATTTGAGGTTTTTTAATTGCTGTATAAATTATTTGTTTTTTTTCCAATAGTTGTTTCCTTAATCATTTCCCCTAATACAGTAAATACATACATATGTATATATATATACACACATACACATACATATATATACACACAAAGCTACATACTTAGAACAAGAAAAGTTTTTAAATTACAATCCAGTTTGTAGCATCTTTATTGAACTGAATATAGTTCTACCAAGAGATGATTTGATTCTTCGCCTTTTTTAAAGGCTGAATATACCTTTTTTGTAATGAAAGGATCAAAATATAACAAAGTTAAAAATATTACAATCATATGAAGAGTAGAAACAATGTTTAAATGACCTTGGTTTCACAAAGTTAGATATTCTTTCCATCATTGCATCAGTTTTCCAAATATTATAAAAACTTATCTGGAGACTCACTTTCATATTAGTATAAAATACTAATTAGTATATAATACTAATACATATATATATATATTTAGTGTATCAATAATTTCACATAATTTCTACTCTTTTAGAAAATTATTACCTGTATTGTCATATAATTATCTCAGATGACAAACTGACTGACTTCTAATTACTACAAATATAGCTAATTACCTGTGCTCATCCTGTAAATAGCTCAGCATGTATTTTTATGAGAATTCAGTAATGACACATTGCTCTCTGGAACTGCATATGCTAATTGGTTCTCAAGTGTATGCATAAAGTTTTCAATTTTTTCATAGCCGTATAATTTTTCCTTCACACTTAACATCTTTGCATTGATGACAAATGGGAAGAATATTCAGAGGAATGCAAATAGTGCAAAATGTAAAAAAAAAAAAAAAATTAATGACACTGACCTCATTAATATCTAAAAAGGAAGCAGACCTAGCATCAGATTTGCCACTATATCTCACTAAAAAGAGTCTTATATTCTCTGAAAGAGTCACAGAAAATGCAAGTTTCTGCTTTGATCTACTGCAAAGTGATCTGGTCTGTAAAAGCAGATATATTCTTTACTTCCCTATGTTCACATATTATGAGAAAACACACTAGATGAAAGCTGTATATGGCCTCTACTGTCTGTCTGTGAATGTGAGGCATAAGTGTTGTCTTCACAGGAAGCAGGTAAAGCATAACTTCACAGACACTATTGAAATTCATTGGGAAATGGGCAAGTACCAAAGTTGCATATCAGCTGCAAATAAAGTATAATTTGTGAAATGCCTTACATTTCATTTGAGTAAATGGCAATATATATTTGAGATACTTTGGAATAGGTCCTCAGGGGATACATACAAAGAGGTTGCTTCAGAGAAGTTATAGAGGCAGTAGCATAAATCTGCAAGCACTTACCTCAGTATCAACTCATGGGTTGAGGACTGATAATCTTTGACTGAAGAGAGAAAAAATAAAATCTTTGATAGAGGACCTGGTGAAAACACTGGCTCTGCCTGAGCTGAAATTCTAATTTTGTCCTTGCCCTACTCCTCTGAATCATTAAATATCTAGTTAATACTAGACCATTAAAGAAGTTGCCTCAAATCTAGATGCATACAACTGTAGCTTCAAAGCAGACCTAAAAACAAAAGCAACACAAGCCTTTAAATTCTTTTCTTATGTATCTTCATATTTAAATAGACTTAGGTATGATTTTTGTCACATAGCTCTTAAATAGAAAAATATCATTTCTTGCTTTCAAAGTTCTTCACAATAGGCTGCGTGGTGTGGAGAGAATATTCCGAGAAATGTCAATATATATACATCCCTATACTCTTGCTTTGATTTTGCTGTCAGAAACATCACACCTGTCTCAATGGTAATTTTCATCCAGTATGGCAATTCTGATGATGTTTTTCTCTTCTGAATGATCATTTTTGACATAGATATTCAATATAAGAGCAAAAGATGTTTCATTTAGTACCTTTTGCATATAAGAGGAAAATAGGATGTCTCATTATTCTTTGCTTAATTAGTCACTACATTTCTGTCAATTAAACCATTTATTGCCAACAGGTAGCATTTGTTACAGTACTTTAAAGTATTTCTTCCCAGATGTTTTCATTATTGACCACCTTCAAAAATTAATCCAAGCCCAATCTGTACTCACAAAGAATTCAATAAAAAGTGGAATAAGTGACAGATCTACAGACTCCTTGGAGATTATTTACTAGGTTTTGCATCAGATTTTTATTGCATGTTTGCATTTCACTAATATTTCATTTGGAAAAAGCAAACTGCCAAGGATCAAGTCTCAACGGCGAGGGAACATATAAAGGAACCAGACACTCACAGAAGGGTTTGAACTATAAAATCCCAGGAGTAATTTATCCTGCTGGCTTTAGAATACTGAGTTCCCAATGAACCTTGAGATTGGAGAGGTTAAACACAATGATTTGTATTTCCTTTGTAATGTTGCTTCAACATTTATTACTCTACTTCACAAATGACAACTCATTAAGATGACTATCTTTGAATTTTATCTTACCTTATAAGGTATTTTTCATGTCATGAGGTGTCATTAAACAAAAATACTTTTATGGTTTGATTTATTCATGTAAAATATCAATGAAGCTAAAAAGTCACATTGAAATATTATGTTTACAGAAAGGCTCTGGTGATAGCACACAAAAAATACATTTTTAAAGGTATGGAAAAGGATTGGAATTTATAAAAATGTAGGATCAGCATTCGAGCACAGACAAAAATAACACACATGTAAGCTAATATTGGACAACTAAAGATGAGTTAGATACAAGACAAGGATATTTTCAGATTTTTGGTGGGCATTTGTTACTAAATAATTTTTCTTCAATCATTCAAGCTTCATTAGCACGAATAGCAGAGTATATATAAGGACCATCTCTTAATTTCTCTACATTATTTTTGACTTTTTTTTTTTTTATGTCAACCATCTTTTAAACTTACATGTTCTGGCAAACACAGTGACCATCAGTGCTTGCTTGTTCTTGTTATCAATACATGTGCATGCTCTTGGCAAGCACCAAGCTCTAGGACTTCATCATAAAGATACAGGAAGAAAAAATAAATAAAAAACACAACAACCTGGATAGCACGTTCAAATTTGTAAAATTTTTATATATATATGTATTTTTTTTTCTTACATTAACATAACTTTGAAAAGTACTCACAAAATCTGATATTCTTTTTAAAGCTCCCATGGAGACTTATTCTCTGACTACTGTCCTCAAGGCAGAGTTCAACAGCTATTACTGATGCCAGTAGGATGTGCTGTATGAAATTTTAGGAAATTTTAGTTTCACAATAATGATCCTAAAGGAAAGCAGAGAAAGAGGAGATACAAATAATCATACTTATTTAGTTTGCATGAAAGAAAAAAACTCTAGCCTAGATATCAAGAAATGTGCTGTCCTACCGATATGGTGCTCCCAATAGGAGGCAGAGTAGGTATTAGAAACAGGTAGCTAAATGCTTCTTAGTTATACTGTTATGATGTTACTTTGGCTATCATACATAGTATTTACATGTGTTTTCCAAGTGTTTATTACAAAATTTTCTAGTAATCAGAATAAAAGTAATAAATGTTACTACAGAAAAAAACCACAAGTAACCTTGGTCACATGTAAGCCACATGATTTTCTTTGGCACCCCGAAAGGCAAGAAGATTTTTCTCATGTATCCCAGATGAAGCCCAATGTTTTGAAGCGTGCCCTGGGAGCTGCTCTGCGTGTAGAAAAGTGCAGAGAGAGAGATCGGAGCAGACAGCTCACACTGACCAAATGTGCTCCAGCTGGAAAGAAAACACTGACGGGACCAGACAAACATGACACAAGATGGACACAAGCCAGCACTTTAAAGGGAAAGGATTGGAAGAAAATAGCCCCAAAGAAAAAGAAATATTTTAAAAAAAAAAACCAAAACCCAAGACATCTTAGCTTAGTCTTCCATAATAAACTTGTATGCACATTGGATAATATGACTGTTATACCTCCTAAATGTGAGGATAAAATATCCTTTTAGAAGCAGAAGAGAAAGGCAAGTGTTTCATAGAACAGAACAGGTTTGGGTTAGATTTACACAACTAATCAGTGATAGGTCAACACTCATATATGGTGTGGTTGGTGCCAACCAACATAGGCTAAACAGTTGAGAATCTGAAAGATTTTTTTATGTAACAAGATTTTCAAATATACTATTAGCATTTACTGAAAGGAGTGCAGAATGAAGTCTGTTGGCCCCATGAAGTTTGGTAAGTACATTTCTACAAAACAGCAAGAAAAGTTTTAGCTCTCCTCTGCCTTCCCCATTACTGACATTTATAGAAACTTAATCCTGCTTTTTTTGTGTGCCATATCTTTACTTCAAGGGGGACACCATTAGGTAGAAAAGAATTATCAGGTCTACAGGGTCATTCAGTTTATCTGATAAAACTGATATCGGTGCTAGCAGACAAGAGAGCTACAGGTACCCACCATGCAGACACTTCCAGAGAGGAAGTGGATTGAGAGTCCTAGTGCACTGCACGTGAAGCTTCCATCAGATATGGGATACAGCACTAGTCAATAGAGTAAGAAGCATGATTGCACAAATTGCTTTCTCTGATTGCAGAAAGTACACAAATTAGACCACTAATTCTCTAGTATACTTACCACCTGAAATAGTTTCAGGCATTAATTTCAGCAGCTGACTGCTCTGAAAGCCATTCCCAAAAATCTAACCCAAGCCTGAAAACAAATGCAGGATGCATAGCACACAAAGACCTAAGTTTCTTTTTCTTGCTTGTGTCAGTATATGACATATTTCACTGTAACATCTGCAGCCATGAACTCCAATTTTCGTATTGTGGTTCTTTGTTATCGAAACATTTGCAAAGCAACACAATAATCCACTTTCATGTCAGTGTCTGAAAGCATATCGTATCTTGGCCTCCACTCTGGATGCTTGTCTTTTACAACAGCAAACTATTCTAGTTCATAACTTTCTGGTGAGCAGATTTGATTTTTGTAGTCATTTTCAACAACGACAGAAAAAAGGAAGTGGGATGAGGAGTAATCATTAACTACTGATAACAGTTATCCTGCAAATTGACTTAAGACATGAATTGAGTGATAATGTGCGATACGGCATAAAATCCTTCGACATATGGTGTGGGATATTTATTTAAACTAACTTAGCAGAAGAGTCTGACAAATATTTATTGGTTTATGATCACTGGAACATTTGTTCTTAATTTGTCCTTCTCTACTTCTTCCAAGATCTCAATTGAGATCTTTTATTAACTCCTGGCACAAATCAAGTGTAGGAAAGTTGGTAACAAATATCTGAGATGAAGCTCAGTCATGTTTTTGCTATCATATTTAGAATAGATGATCCAGAGAAAGATAGGCTTCAGGTGAGATGATAGCAGGCTGATGAAAAGTCAGCTCAGGAAAGAAGACATTGGAGATGAGTAATGTGAACTGCAGTAAGCCAGAGAGATCACTGGTAGCCAGAAGAACATAAAAGGTGAAGATCAAATCTCTGAAAAGCTAGCCTTTCTATACTTAAGAAAGCTTAATTTAGAAAGCCATCTAGACTTTAAAGCAATGAAAAATCTTAAGTATACTCAAATTCCTTGTATTAAATCCTTCAAGTCAGAATTTAAACCTATATCTTCCTCTTTGAATGTATTTTTCTTTTGTATTTGTCCTCTAATCCCAGACCAAAGATGCTTCTATCTTTACATCCCCATCAGCCTTAATGGGAAAGCTTCTTCACTTTTTCTTCTTTAACTAACAATCTAAAAATATAAACAAAAATCTAACAATCTCAGAAATTAATCATAGATCAATATGATCTTATATCATCAATATTTCTGATGAGGAATGATGCAACCATAATCTCACATCAATTACAGTGAAGTTTAGGGTTATAAAAATCATTCTAATAATTATTTTGCTTTTTCTTCTTTAATTTCTATATTTCCCCGGCATCTTTAACATAGTGGCCAAGTACTTAAGAAGCACACAATATTTCAAGACACTTGACCATAATAATATGAAAATGATGTTAGTTTTGATGAGCTCAAATTGTATTTGTGATTTCTTCTTACATTTTGAAACCAGCTAAAAAAATTGAAAAGGACCATGCTCTTTGTTCCAATCATGGGAAATACTTGAACATGTTGGGAGAAGGGAGTAATGAAGTAACTCTACTGCTGTGCAAAACCAGATATTCAGACAACTTCCTCAGATGAAATATCCTACCACAATTAAGATCTTTTACCTCCAAGTAGGGTGTATATTAAGAATTTTGTTTTACTTGTTTGATAACATCTAATACCCCACCAGGAAGTCTTAAAATGAATACTAATACACACAAATCTAAATAATGAGAAGTACTATCAAAAATTTATGGAGGACAGGTCCAAGTACAACCTGAAAACACAAACTATTTGCCAGGTAAATCTGTGCACTGGACAACCAGACTAGTTTCCCATCCCAGTTCTGCAGACTTGTACCATGACACTCAGAAATGCAACCTTTAATGTTGATCTTTCAGGGAAATTGATTCATTTCTCTAGTTCAAATAACCAGTGCTGATTTTTGTTTCTGTTTTAGACCAACAAGTGCCTGCTTTGTAAATGGCAAGTAGAAAGGTTCATTTGAGATGAAAATTTGATCATAATGGACGTACTACACCCTTAGCTTTCTTCACTTTGGAGCATTTCACTGAAATCAACATGACTATTCAAAGTACCAAACTTGAATTCAGAGGTAAACAAGCCTTTGTAAAATTTGGATTTTAATTGGGGTCCTTAAAATGAAAACAACATTTAATTTCATTATCATTTTACTCTAGTTTTTTAGTTCCTTCTAAAAACAGTCTCGTAGGCTATATCCCAGAACACATCCATAATGCATAAACATACAGACTTGCTTAACGAGTCTATCCAACTCCTTTCCAAAGCTTTTCTTATCTGCTGGTCTCTGGAGAAGAGCAGAACAAAATCATCCTTCTGCATCACTCAGGTGCAGGTATCAGGTAGCAGCAAGAGTGAGCATGTTTGGGAAGGGGGCCCAGGTGAGGCTGGTCAGGGTCACTACAGCCTGTCTATCTCAAGGCCCTGGCACTGTCCTTCTTTCCTGTATTTCACTGGAAAAGAGGGTACAGGTTCCAGCAACTCATATCCATATTAAAAAAATGTGCCTGGATCAATTTTATGCTTGCCATTCCAGTATCATCTAAAAACGTGATTATAGCACAAACTACCACCAGTGTAAATGCTTGCTGGTGAAAAATTTACTCCAGCTTGTTTATATTCATTGTATATGTTTGCTTCTTGCAAATATTTAGAGGATGAAATTATATTTCTAGGAAAGTTTCCAGTAAATTTATTTCACAGTAGAACAACATAAGCTGCAAAAAAGCGCTTTAGAGAGGGAGAAATAGAGCAGGAAAATGGGGCTGGTTAATTTCCTAACTGGAGCTGAGGGAAGCTAAAAAAATTGTGGCAGACTTTTTGCAGGTAGGTCTGAGTTTACTCACAACCAATTAGAGACCTCAGTAAGGATGTTTCTTAAACATATTACTGACATTTTACTGATTAATAGTTCTACTTCATCTATTGCCATTCCAGCAGCACATACAGAAGTGATACAGAGTGCTTATTTAGTCCTTTACTAATCTAAGAGCTTTTTACATTCTTGATTAAAGGTTCAGGTCACTTCTAAAGAATTTAAAGAAAATTTGGTTCAGTGATAGAAAATATTAATCTTCCTAAACTGTAAGCAGAATGCAGAGCTGCAAAAATATTCATTTTCTCAGATGTTATTCAAGCTCAAAATCTGAAATAGTGCTGATCCCTTTCTGTGCAGATCCTAAGAAAGATATATATCTGTGTTGAAATGTTCCAGCAACACCACTAGTTTGAAACCACCTCTAGCTATTATACTACAATTTATATTCCTAATTGTACCAGGTAGTTATTGGTAGGTCTTCTTCCTAGGGAGAGTAAAAATTCACAAAAGCTATATTGTGATTATTGCTGGGTATTAAGCTAATAGGGAAAAAGAAATATTAAAAGAAGCCTAGGGTGGAGGGCTCCTGTTGAGTTAGGCATGAAAGTGCCATTGAAACAGAAAAGACATTTGATTAGTAACTAGCTTGTGCTCATTTGAAAATTCTACACTTCCTGGCCTAATTAGAAGCCAAGCAGCATTCCTAGACTGCAAATATCTAAAAGTCCTATAGCATTAATATGGAAATAGCCAAGAACTACTGAAATATAGCAAATAAAATTAATCTTTATGCTACTATAAGCTAAAAAGGATTCTTTCCAATAGCTGGATTGATTTTTTGATTTTTTTTCCATAAGGGTGTTGTCAAACTTATGGCGCTATCACTATAACATTTCAAAAACGATTATTTCAGATTTTTTATGTGAAAAGCTTTTTCGCTGTATTATGTTCAAACCTTTTCATTATTTCTTTACCAGAGCTGTTGGTAAAATGTCTCTACCTCTTTCAAACCTATGGAAACTCTTGTAACATTTTGTCTATGATTTTTAAAGTTAAGAAAGAATTTGCCCATTAAAGTTCAGATTTCCTTGGAAGTACATCTAATAATAATAACATTAAAAAAAATAATTTTCTGTTTTTTTACTTCAAACAGTCTGCAAGCCAGAATAGCTCTTAGTGCTATACTAGCCTCTTTTTCCTCCAATCTGCCTAACCTGTTTATATACTACAGCAGCCCAAACTAGCTGTCACTTCAATTTAACAACAAAGACACCTGAACAAAGTGTATTTTAACTGAGCTGTGCTTCCCTCCTTCCTCCAGCTGCTGTTGAGTCCCACAGCACGTTCTTTCACTCAAGTCTTCTGCCTCACAAGTCAGACTTTAATTGGCAAGCTGGAGACTCAGACACAAAACAGAAAAAATTACCTGGCAAAACATTATCCAATGTTTTCACTTTTTCATACTCCAGGGTAGAGTCCTCCTAATGCCTTTAGCAAGGTGTAAACAATAAGAAATTCTTAAAGAAAACAAAATTTTTCATTAGTGGATGAAGAAACAATGACAAAGCAAAGTGTGCTCTGCTTAGCAATTGACTTATTTAGCTTTGGTAGAGAACTTTTATTGATTAGTATAAAGAGGGCAAGGTGCTGGAGCAGGCAGCTATGGATTTAAAGGGGGTTCAGCAAAGTCAGCCTGTCTGTGTGGGCCAGAAACTAAATCTATATTGAAGAAAGCAAAGAATAGCACCCTCCTCACACAAAGACCTAAAATAATCCTAACAAAAAAAAAGTACTAGTAGTTGTCCTATTAGGACATTCTGCTCTGGTCTGGTCCTGCTGATAGTCTAGACATGGAGGAAGCCCTCCTGCTGTACTTCTCTTGGTGGCTCTGGTTTTCTTCCCACTGACCTCACAGCTTCTGCCCAGGTGAGGAAAAAGATAGCTGTGAGTCAGTCCTGGCAGCCAGGAGATAAAGCATAGGGGCTTCCTGGGGAGCTGGGTTCCTTGCTGTCAGTGAGGATACTCTGCACACAAGAAACATGCAGAGATATTAACCATTAACCCCACATGTTTGCTTTACTCCTGGATTCTCTGAATGAAAATCAGAAGGACACAGAGAGGACTACCCTGCTTTCCATCTATCAGACACCATTCCCTAGACCCACCACTTTTAAAAACTATTGCCATACATCTCAGGATTTTCACAGAATCAGAATGGCCAGCAAAGGATATTCTTGGGTAAGTCCTGTTAGAAGCAAGAACCTCTGAGTATGCATCTTGCATACGGTCTTAAACTGTGCTGGGGAAAAACTACAGCAGCAGCAACATATGGAAAGGTGATTGCTAATTCCAACGGGTACGGGGGCAGGGAAAAATAGGAACACATGCTTTTCCTACTCCCCTCAAGATCCCAGATTTCCCATGCTCTTGCAGTCTCTGTCATCACCAGTTCCACCACGCAGTACCGCAGAGGTTCAGTGCATGGGGAATTGTAATACACAGATTTTACTACAGCAGTGAGAACATTACATTTCCTCCAAGCCTTCAAACAGGAGATGTTCAGTACCATAGACACGCACAGCATGAGATAAGATTGGTCTGCCAGTTACATCCAGTCATCTAGATGATTCTTTTTACCTGAACCAACTCTGATGGAAGACTACATATACCATGTTTTGTCTCCCTGAAGTCTTAGTAATCATCTGAAACACATATTGGAAGTACATGAAAAGTAGGAATTAATTAATCCATGTTTCACACAGATTTATGAATAATTTACCAAAAAAAATGTCAAAAAAACCCAACTAGTCAAAATATCAGCCCAGCTGATAGACTTAGGTCATTTTGGACTATTGCGTTTTGGATGGGACCTTGAAAATCCTAGTTAAAGATTCTTGGGATTTAAATAATGGTTTAGAATGGAGAATTGAAAGGAAGCAGCAAGCTAATCAAATTTATGAATTATTTAGGGGTTGGGAAATGAAACATTAAAGTATATTTCAGGAACAGAATAATAATAAGAGCTTGATAATTTGAAAAAAGTAGGCTGACATCAATTATGCAGCTGAGTAAAGATATATACAGACACTCTAGTAGAGACAAATAATGAGACATAAAGAAACAGTAAAAAAAATAAAGGATAACTATCTCAACTTTAATATCCTGGACGACTGATTATGCTTCAAACAGGTAACAAGAAAGCAGATAGAGACTTGAATGGCATTATTAGGAGCATTATGTATAAAACTAGCAATTAGTATACTTCCCTTTAATTTTTTGTTAAGAACCTAGCTTCAGTATTTTGGTCACACTTCAAAAAGAGAATGAAAAAAGTAGAAAACTCCCAACCTTGAATGATAAAGAATGATTAGAAGTTAGTTTTAGGAAAATAAAGGTGATGATAAAAGGGCATGCTTTAACCGGAGAAAAGATACTGAGGAAAGAGCAACTTGTGAGCAAATAGCAATAACGATGTTTTTGTAGAGCAGGAATCAATTACTCTGACTCTGCAGTAAGGAGAATAACATAACATGATGGGCCTAACAAACTGAAACATGAAATATTCAGTTTAAACATTAGGAAAAACAGTTGCCAAATGCCATTTTGTCAAATGTTCTAGATACAGTGGCCATACATCTACCCAAACTTTTAGGAAAAACTACAAATAACAAGCAAATGTTATGTAAACATTCTTCCGCCAGACTGCTATTAAGGTGTGCCTTACTCTAGAATTCTAAATGAAAGAGGAAAACATCTCATACTGCCAGCAGGAAAATTAATTAATTTTTAAATGAGTTTAACTTTTTAAATAAAAAGAACAACACATGCTTTCTCTGTAAATCATTATCATCATTCAGGAAACATTTCAGAATGAGCTTTAAATAGATTTTGATTTGATAAACCACTCATGAGTTTTGTATTGTCTGTTCTTGACATCTCTGCAATTATACAGAAAATGAATTACACATCAACACTTCTGTATACAGGTAAAAACATACATATGCATAAGGTCAAACTTGCACAGCACAGTTTTATATTGGTAAATATTAAAATGCAATATAGCTACAATTTTCTTTACTGCTGTTTGAAGAGTTGAAAATGCATGTAGAAGTTACAGCTGGATCCTCAAATAGACAAGCAAGCATGATTCTGAGGAGAACACAAAATACTTCATAAAATTGGAGAATATATTTCCTATGTACTGGTGAGATGATAAGATGCATCAAGTGCATGAACTTGACTTAAAAAATATCAGCTAAACAATTTGCTAATGTAAGAGAAGTCTGAACTCAAGTGTTGCTTGGAAATATTTTTACACTGCTGTGAAAAAAAATCTCATGAAGTCTATTTATTACAAAGGATACCTGAGTATATATATAACTGCACATATAATATCTGCAGGAAAATTATTTTTAACTTTGTATTAACTGTGACATGCATCATCATATTGTAAGCTAGTGAAAATACAAGCTCACCTCATATTCCTAACCATAACCAAAAATATGTTTAAATTTCACAGTTAGTTCAAATTTCTACAAATGTGTTTGAGGGAGGAAAAAAATTGTATTCAAAAAATTACTCCCCAATATTCCAAGGCAAAATTACTACAAACACAGATAGTCAATCAAAGAGCCATCTTTGGGCCAAAGTCATCTGCAATTGTCTTTTCCGTGAAATTATAAAACAGGAATCCCTTTAATAAGTTTAACAGTAAGTTATTTACCATTAAGCAGACATACTACCTAGCTTATGCACAACTTCAAACAAATCTAAGAGAACTCGAAAGTCTGTTGACCAGCTTAAAGGTTTAAAGGTAGGTTCCTCAAAAACAGACGTGCTAAAATGGTATACTTATTGTACCAACCTGTCCATATATTGTAATGAGCTTCAAAATTTTTAAGGCAAGAAAATGACATGTGTCAGATATGTCAGCTATCTACTATTGTACTTTGTTCTACTAAGAACATATTCTAAAACTAATGACATCTCAGTAAGACATGAATACTCCTCTCAGCAATTTTTCGCCATCTGAAATCTTTGCTCCATGGAAGGCAAAACTGCCATTTTTTTCACAGAGATTTGCAAAGTATGAGGATTAGCAAAGTGCCGATTACAAAGGTTATACTGCACTTTGTGAAATGCTGTGAAATCAAAAGGACCATCTGCCGTGCTTTGCATAGCTACAAAATGGACTTGGCCACAATCACCCAGATGACTGCTAAAAGTCTGATTATAATCCTAGCCATCATTACATTTTGCCTCAGAATACCTTTCATGTAATGATGTATCTCTTCACCATTTTGTCACAATTCTATTTCTTATATGTTTATTGAAATTTTGCTTTAAGCATTCATCCATCTCAATAACAATCATCATAACAAAACAGAGAGAAATTTTCAAAAAACATAAAATGCTACACTCAAGATCAAAGGCTAGTTTACCTATCATTATCTCAGTAATTTTAACAAGAGGTTAATTACTTACCACTGAACAAAATATTGACAGTACATATTCTGTTACTGAAACCAAAAGAATGTTTATAGTTAATTAGAAACCTTATTTTTCTGAACTTTTAGCTAGATTTTATTAATTGTGTTGCAAACCCTTGTATTATGAACAGCAGATGAAATTCATTCAGTCCATTGAGGTCCTCTTAGAAGTTCTATGCTACACATAAGTGCCAGCAGAAGTCATAGGACCTGAGAATATGCAAAGATTTAGATGCAATAGGAGTGTTTTGAAGGTTGAAGCAGCTGAAAACAGATTGGAGACTATGGAGCATAGAGTTTGATCTCCGTTGCTTGTATATTTACTTCACCACTTCTTGTTGAGTTACTCTCACAATTGGTCAACATAATTGCTTTGTCCATAGTTAAATCCTGTTTGCTAAACAAATATGAAAAGATAATCTAGAAAATTATGCTTCTGCATTTTATTCTGCTTGAAGAATCTAGAAATATTTCCATCTGTTTTGTAGACAGTTTACCACAGAATAACAGCATGGTTGAGGTTGGAAGGGACCTCTGGACATACCATAGTCTAGCCTGCCCTGCTTGGAGCAGGTTGCTCCAGACCATGCCTAGTCAGCTTTTGAACACATCTAAGGAGGGAAACCCCAGCTCCCGCTCTGGGTAACCTGCCCTGGTGTTTGATCACTCTCAAGCAAAATTTCTTTCTCTTACGTTTAAATGGAGTTTCTCGCATTTAAATTTGTGCACAATGCCTTTCACCTGTGTGGAAGAACTGCTTGAAAAGGTGAAAAGGAGAAAGACTAGAATTTAACAGAAGTTAAGGCATTACAGAAGCTTGCTGGGGGTGATGCACAGTTGTCACTTCAAGGATGGTTGGTACCCTCAGACTCTCTTCCTCTACGGTTTGCTCGGCAGAACAATCTGCCCTCCTCACAGCTGCAAAGAGAAGCAACAGGGGGTGGAGCAAAGCGAAGACATCAAGGACAACATCTGTTGCTCTCCCTGTGCTGGGTCACTCATAAGTCGCACAGGAGCTGCCCAATGGGAGATACATGATAACATGTCCAGTGCTGAGTCAGCAAGGGTGGCAAAACACTCCTTTCGGACAAACTTTGCTTGAGCTTTGCTCATTATATGTCAAAACACAAACCCATCCCACAAGTTATCCACCTCTGAGTTATGACCTCTCCTCACTGCGTGTGCACTCTAGATTTTCGATTGACTGTGCCTTTAAATGAAAGCGAGAAACTTTTTCACCAATCAATAACAATAATAAGTATGACTATGGTCACTCAAGCTCCACCTGAATGTAAAGGAAAGTATGAATGGTGAACTAAAGAGGAGGGAAGGAGAGGAAGGAGGGAAGGGAGGAGAGAAGAATCCATGGTAAATCTCAGGTTGGTCTACAGGCTGAACCCCTTTCCTCCCCTTGGGTCAGGATGCTGCATGAAGAGAATCAGAAATGAGAGGGAAGATTCCATCATAAATTTTGGATCAGTCAATGAGCTGATGCCCCTTGAGGAGACTCCTCAAGACTGAGAGCCCTCTCCTATCTTGTGGGGCGAGTGATGATCGCACATTTGTACATCAGAGCTAGTTAAAAAAAAAGAACTCCACATTGTAGTAGAGAATTTCCTGTACTGACACCCGAAACCTGTTTTGTAAATGTTGCATTTGCATAAATCACACTATTCATGAACTCAACTGCTTGTTTTTTTACATTGATTGGACCTACAGTTGATAGACCATTCGTGAATCCAATAATGCCAGAGTTGAGCTTATAGTTGATCATACTGTTTGGGAACTTGATTTACTCCTAGGAAGGTGATCAGACCTATGGTCAACAGACTGTTCATGAATCTGATATTACCAGGGCTGGGCATATAGTTAACACAGTATTTGGTATCTCCTTCTTCTCCACCACCATGGCTTTCAAACTGTAATAACTGGACACTGCTGAGCAGAGCGTGGCTCCATCTTCACTCCTGCATCAGATGTTTATACACATCCCTAAGACCCCACTAAGTCTTCTCCAGGCTGAACAGACTTTCACAGCCTACTTTGTATGAGAGATGACCAAGTCTCTTAAATATCTCTGTGGCTCTTCACAGGACTCGCTTCATTATTTGCATGTCTACTTTGTAGTGGGGAGATCAGAATGCAGTTGGATAAA
Organism: Eudromia elegans; assembly: GCA_003342815.1. Taxonomy (NCBI): domain Eukaryota; kingdom Metazoa; phylum Chordata; class Aves; order Tinamiformes; family Tinamidae; genus Eudromia; species Eudromia elegans. The sequence goes on from PTEX01000183.1 coordinate 351,308, forward strand.
AAAAAAAAACCTATTCTAGATTATTGCATGCTGTGAAGACCAGACAAAACACTCATAACAAGTCAGACAGCTGAAGAAACGAATTGTGAAAGGTGACTATCTTCTTCTACTTGCTGATTGCTAGAATCAAATTAAGGCCTCAGTGACAGGAACTGCACTTGGGTAAAAACTTAATCATGCTTTCTTCCTTTTAGAGATTTGCTGTCTTGTGAATACTGAAGACTTTTATGCTATGTTTCTGTGAAAATGCTGAAAGATACATACACTTTTCTACTTACAGGAACGGAGTGCTCTTTTAAGGGATTTTAAAGAGTCAGTGGCAAGAGAGAGGAAAACAGTGAAATTTGCAGGTATGTATTAAGAAACATTTTTCCTCAGATCTGTAATCTCTGCCATGTGATGATTTCTGAACATTTGAAATGAATCATGAGGTGTTAAATTAAGGCTGTCTTTGCTTTGGCTCACTCCAGAGCCCAGCTTTTGTCTAATGACTGTATAAACCTGAATGTCAAAATTGCATCTGCTAAATGTGTCATGGACATATGAAAATCATGAAATTAAAATAATTTTTTTCTTGAAACTGAATATTCATTTTCAAAAAGAATTTAAATGTTCAAGAAAATAAAAGATTAATCTATTTTATGAAATCAGTCACCTATCTTGTCTAATATGTGAATTGTTTTAGTCATCAGATGGCTGTATTTCTCTTTCGTAGATTTAGTAGTTTCTCTTCTCTTTAGAATTTTCTAACACTTTGGAATTTGCTTCAGAAAATAAAGGAAATCTCATCTAATGTCCCTGCCAGGCTAGATAGGCAGTATTTCATACCATAAAACTTGCAGATTTGGCCATGACACTAAAGTGATTACCCTTCCTTACACTTGTTGAAGTATATCAAGGAATCTGTAATGATTGAAACTTGCCTGGAGCAGGCCTTGTGCATTGCTCAGACCAATTTCAGAAGCCCCACTTCTGTGCTCACCATGCTATGACACGGTCTCAGGTCAGAAGTGAGGAAGAAAAGTCCTTTTTCCTACAAAAGATCAGGCATAAATGTGCACATAATGTTTAAAATGAGAACAGCAATAAATCTAGTACACAAAAAGCTAGATGTGTTCATGTATTTCCAGAAATAGTCTGAGAAAGAATAGCATGGTTCATGAACCCAAGTCATCATTAGAGAAAATTCTAACTTTCTTCAAAAATTCTTCCTGTGAAAAATAAGAAAATGTTCTGCAGACATCTGTGAAATAAACACCATGAATGTAAAAAAAAATCAATATAAAACAATATTAAATATCAAAGTGGGAGAATAATGTAACTGCAATATCATTTGACTGTTCCCTCTTGTTTAAGATATGGAGAGACCACCTAGGAAAGCAAGTTACCAGCATTAAAGAGAAATAGTAGATCCTCAGGAAAGATGTCTGAAGCAGCCTAACACCACCCTCTACATGCTTTGAAGAGAAGGAGATACTCTTAGCGGAGAAATAAAGCAAGTGCAAGTGAAGAGGTCAGTGTGAAGAGAAGCACATCAATCAACTCACACAAAAAGGTCTGGAAATGGATCTAAGACTTCACCTCTGATCTATCAGCACTAATAATACAGCTGAGTCTCCTATAATTAAGCATTTAGAGGGATTATGAACAAAATCAAAGTACGTGTATTAGGAAAGTACTTGTATTAGGAAACACCATTTTCAAACAATTCCAATGGACTTTACACAAAATCTGACTTTCTATTCAGATCAACTGGCAATTTGTCACACAACAGTGGTGCAACCCAGTCTACCATAAGAACAGATTACTGTTCATAGGAAAACAGGATACAGACAAACCTTCCAATTATTATTCACCATAGTGCTAGGGAAAAAAAATTTTAAAAGTATTTATTTCTTCCATTTCTGTTCCATTTCTATCATATAAAAACTTGCTGTGCCTTACAAATTACCAGTGTGGTCCTAAAATATATACAGACTTCTTTCCTTAAAGACTCTATTTTTAAAGGATACATGCAATGAAACCTCTCTAAAACCATACAGACTTACTTGGTTTTTGTGAAGCTAACATAAATGCCCTTTTAGTAAAATGTATTCAAAAGCAGTATTTCAGAAATCTGAAAAATAATAGATGCTGGCTAAAATTGTCCAAATAACGTTCTTTCAAGTTTCTGAATGTGTGCAAGTGTTCTGCAGCATGATCTTATTTGGAAAGGTCAAAATAATGTGCAAGATAGTTTACCAGTTCTGTACTTTATATATTATAGCCCATATATGTACTGTGTATATTGCTTCACCTACATGACCTGCCCATCTTTTTTTGAATGATGCAATGAATTCAGTCAGGCAAAAAGTCTGAATTAACAGTGAAACTGCAGATGCCTGACAGCACATATATTATTCTGATGAAGAGGAAAGTTCACTGACAGAGCTTCACAGCTAAATTTGCTTTCCTTGCTTGCCTCTGTTTAGTCCTATCACCACAAACTGACAAATTGAGTGAATAAAACAAAACAAAAATAATGCATGAAGAATCTTTTTTTTTTTTTCCTAATTTTCTGACTGGTGATGGGTACTTATTTTTGCTGGAATTTGATATTACCTTCACAAAATGATTCCCTTGGTGGAAAAAGATGGACCAGTGACTAACACTTTTTCATTCTGTCAAACAAATAGAAAAAGCTTTGATCACCCCACAATCCCATTGTATCCCATTACTAAATAAAACAGTGGAATACTGGCACATTACTGAGATGACATTTTATATTTAAAATAAAAATAATAAATTTTGTAGTGTTAGTGATTTTGTAGAGTGAAGGTAAAAAAACCTAAACCTCTTCCATCTTAGAATTCACATTCTTTCCCCAATGTGGAATTAACCTTTCAAAAATGCTGTCTTTTATTCAGGATTTTAGAGAGCACACAAATCAGCAGATAAAAATAATAATAAAAAAACCCAGCTATTTTGATTCATGGTAGAAATCATTATTATGTCTGTTTGAGACACAATTGTTGCTGGCACCATTTAAGCTAAAAAAGATGGGTAAAAAACCAACAAATTGCTACTGGCAGCCAGCACATTCTGGGTGAAACCACCAATGCAGATGGCCAGAGCCTGCAACGCCATCACTTCCTTATCTGCTGCTGTTAAAGTGATCTGGGTATAAACAGCATAAACAACACCAACATTCAATGTTTAAACTGAGTCTAGTTCTGTATACATCTCTCTACGTATATTCCTTGCAGATGAAATAGAGCATAGGTTAGTGTATAAGGAACTTGGAGAAAAAAAATCTCATATCTTGACCCATCTGGAATAGCCTGGCCACCTCATTGCCAAAGTCTGGGAATATTTCTGACCCATTTATTTTGCTCTTATAAAAGTCAGTACAAATCAGGTGACTGAAGAATTAGGAACTCGGAACAATTATTTAAGTAAGTAGCCCAAACCGTAAATTACAGTCAAGAAAATAGTTTTACTAATCCGCTGCTGCTTTCTCTATTTCTCTCCTCACTTTTCCCCCTGCCCTTTTTTTTTTTTTTTTTTTTATTTTTTTTTTTTTTTTTTTTTAATCACTGGCAGATGAGTGAAAAAATATTCATCTTGACCAATATCAGGCACCAGACAGAAGTACTTTTCCTTCCCAGTGCCTTTTCTGAACCGGCAGATAAACATAATCTCTCTTTTCTTTTAGCTCATCAGACCTAGGATTAGCCACAGACAAATAGGAGATGTCAATCTGGACCACTCCAGGCTAATGAGGTTATAAATATAGAGTTTCTTTTTCTGAACTACTAGGGTATAAAACCAGGTATTTTTCAAGAGAAGCATGAGCAAGGCACCCAAATCCAGAGATGACCTGCACAACTGCAGCTGTTTCAAGACGGAACTTCAAATCTTACACACACTCAGATTTCTTAAAGAGGTAGAATACCCACTCACTCCAGCATGCCTTGGAAGTCCTCCCATTTGGTGCATCATACTTGTGATCCATACTCAAAAGTGGATGCTCTTCCCACATGCATGTCCCAAGGGAAAATTGGATGTCATAATCATCTGGTGAATTCTGCAGCAAAAGATCATCAAAGCAATACTAAAATAACCCTTGCAGAAACTATGCAACAAATTACCAAAATCTAGATAATCTGGAAAACATAGAAATTCCTAGTGAAAATGGAACTATGGGCTTGATTAAATAGTTATTTCCCTACCTCTAAATTTTTAAAAGATGTCATATTTCTGTAACCAGCTCTGTAACATTCTATATGTGCCTTATCTTTATATATATTCACTTTTTAAATATATTATCTTTAAAACTGAAAACATAATTCCATGAAAGACCACACATATAGCTAGTGCTGAGTACTACAGGTATTTTTATTCTGCTTTCAAAACCTTCTTATTATTATCTATCATTCATTTATATACTACTTAAATCTGAATATCAATATTACGAATTCAAGTTTCCCCTAAATATGTAGCCTGATTAAGAATAAACACATTGCTGTTTTCTTAAGATTGATGTGAATGAATTCAAATATTTTATCAGCTAAATATGATGAGCAACACAGATGTTCTGAACTTTCAGGGAGTATCTCAGGTGGCTGCTGAATAGCAAACAAATTCATTTGATGTACCACAACTCCAGTGGAATAAAATCTTGCTTGATAAATATATTATTCAAAGTTAAAAGCTGAATTTCTAATTTCAGCTAAGGACACAACAAAATATTTATGATGATAAGCTTAAAAATAATAAAATACATGTTGCAGAGATTCACTCCTGTTTTCAAAATCTGGAGATTGGTAGGTGATGAAAATCAATTGAATTTGATTGATTCAAAAGAAAAACGTTTTCAAAAAGTATGTAATGGATTGCAGGATACCACTCTTTGGAAAATAAATTAGCATAGTGTTATGAAAAAAAATGCATTCTACTTGACTGCAGCCTTGTTAAAAAGAATTGCTAGTAGAGGACATGAACACAAAAATTATTCTGGAGACACTTAATAGTTAATAACAGAAAGCAGTAAGTACCTGACAATAAGAGAAAGGAAGAAAGCTGGAGATGATGTAAGAAATCAGACAAGACGCCTGCTCTTTAGATCTAGAAAAATACGCTACTGAAACTTGTTTTGACATGATTAAGGAAAATTGCTGTGGAAAATCCGTAATCACACAGGTTTAGTCAAAGCCAAAAGAGCATGTCTACATCTCTTTGTTTAGAAAAATCTAATCAGCTTTCCTAGCTAATTAGTGTATCTTATAACACTTCACTTTTTCAGAATGAAAATACAGTCTCAAAGAGAGAGAAGAACAGAATAAAGTGAGCTGTCATGAGCACAAGCGGGACACTTGGTTTATGTCCTAGAAATTACATCCTGAAATTTCTGAAAGAACCACTACACTTTGTTTGTTTTTGCATATACAAAACCTAAACAGATCAGTGCAAAGATCAAGTTGTATCTTTATAGGCTGCAAAAATTAGTGGTATATTTATTTACACTATCTTCTAAAATAATACTGCTCTGGCTATATTGTATTTGTCTTGAAGGTTAAGGTAGACTGAGGATTGAGGGATTAAGAAAAATCTTACTAGAGGGAATTAGGGAAAGTGAGGCAGTTCAGATACAGGAATAAAGGCAAATGGAAAGCAACGTTGTTTGTAATCACTTAGTTTCAGTGTAGGGCAGGATTACAGGCATTCTTTTGGGATCAAGAGAATAGCCAAGAAAATACAGGTCTACCTTTTAACTATCTGTCAGGAAAGGCAGTATGTATACGGAAAACTTCTTCTCAAATGCCAGATAGGCAATAATGAGACAAGTGACACCGAAACCCAGTTACAGTGATGTGTGGGATGAATACGCAGGATTCACGTTCCCTGCTTACTGGACCACAGCAGTAGTGGCAAACAGACCTATGCTACCTGTGAAGTTTCTGACAATGAGACCAACCTTGTTAGCCTGTTAGCCTCCTCAACTCAGCTCACATCTTCCTGCACCAGCCTCTTGAGCAAAAAGGAGATCCACCAGCTCATTACCTGCCTTTGCTCTGCTAAGCTCTAGTGGGAGCCTTGACTATCTTCCTAAGGTTTCTTTATGCCACAGCTTAATTTTGAGAGGCATTGAGTTGTCTTCCAGGAACAAGCTTTTACCTTCATTAACTCTCTCAGCTTTTGGCAGGTTTTTGGCATTCCACTAAATACTTGGAGGATCTGCATTTCAGAAATCTTTTCCTTATTTCTAACATTTCTTTTAGATTATTTGTGTGAAGTGTCAAAGAAGCCAGCAAATGCCAGCAGACTTTAAATACCTGAGCATGCAGTCATGGACAAAGCATTTGTTAACCCTGGGGAAATTTCACGCTAACACTTAAGTGCAGTTCCACTCTGCTGGCATTAGCAACATGGAGAATTTTGCACAGTTAGGTTCTTTTTGAGAGTATGGGTCTGGGTGTAAAGCAAACACAGAGCTCTGTGAATGCAGTTTGCATGTTATCAAACCCATGCAGGCAGTCCCAGGGCTGAGACATTATGTTCTGCCTCTCTACAGGACTTACTAGCCTGGGGCAAGCCCGGTGCTAACTGCATCTAGCTGCTTTTCAGACAGCTTGGAAGGAAGAGCCCGGAGCTTTTTAAAACACACCAGACAAATATTGCATTGAATAAAGCCTACCTTATAAAAGATGTCCAAACGCCCAGGCCCCTCTGAATGGCTACACAGTCCTCTGGGGTATAAACCACTCCTTCCAAGTTAGTATTCTTGCCAGCTTGCTGAGGGTGTGCATTCAGGTCATTAATGAAGATATTAAACGGTGCTGGCATTAGTATCAAAAATTGTGTTGTTTTGTTAATTTTTTAGTGGATTTACTGATCCATGTGATTTACTATTTTTAATGGAATGTTTTGTGTGACATTTTCAGATGTCTCCTCAGCTGATCTTCAGCATTCAGGAAAGCCAGTTCCACTTTAACAGCAACATACTCTTTCTCAGAGCACTGTTTGAAGGGTGCTAGTAATATCCACTTCAGTCAGTTTTATAGTTCTGTCAAATAATTTATGTCTACTAAATGGGATAAAAAAATCAATTGATATTTCAATCACACAGTTTATTTTCTCTCACACAGATGCTTATTTAGTGAAGGTTTAAAAAAATAATCTCTTCAAATAGTCATAATACATACAGCTGACATCACCATGACATGCTGGAAATGCCATTGTAAAGGATCTGCAGCAGAAAATCAACCGAGTCAGAGAGATACTGCTGTCTAACAGATGAGCTCCTGCCTGAACAGGTTTTCACTTCTTTGTGCTTTCAAAGATTGACTTAAAACATTGAAACTCTTAGTATGGTAAATATTTTTATGATTAGCTCAATGCAGTTAGTTTAATGAGGCTACATACCTTCCAAAATATCACCAGAGTGGCCTTAAAAATACAGTTATTCATTGTAGTATTATGCTCTCTACATTGTGGCATGCTATATTATTAATATCTGCAATGAAATAAATATTTTATTAGCTTTGAATTCATAAGTATAAAATCATAATGCCACAGGAAACACAAGAATGAGTAGTATACAAATACTATAGGACTTCAAAGCGAGTAAACAGAATAGTTGAGTTTCTTGTTGAACCTTTGACAAACCATTAACCTTGTCAATGTTGGAACTTAAAAAGATCTTTTTGTTATGTTGCTTAGGAAAATCAAAAATTAAGCACTCCAGTAAGGTAAAGTCAAAGTTTTTCTATTTTTTTTAATGAGCAAAGGTTGAAATTATTTCTGAATTCTTTCTTGCAGCCCTTGGGTGGGGAATCTGAAAAATCTGTTTGTCCGCAAGTACTTCGTCTTTTTTTTTTTTTTTTTTAATGGAACTGCAACGGTTAAGTACCATGTTGTTAACCTATATTTCAAAATTCATATCATACTGAGTATATATTGTTTTGAATTGAAAAATTATCTATATTATAGCGAATTTAACAAATAACGACGTCTTGAACAAATTCTCTCCAGTATAAATGTAATAGAACGTGTAACAAAAACAGTTTTCTGAAATAAACACAGAATGACAGGATGGTTGAGGTTGGAAGGGACCTCTAGAGATCATCTAGTCCAACCCTCCTACTCCTACCCCTAGAGCACGTGGCACAGGGCGGCATCCGCAGGACCTCCACAGGAGTCTCCACAGCCTCTCTGGGAAGCCTCTTGCAGGGCTTCATCACCCTCACAAGAAAGAAGTTCTTCCTCACATGGAGATGAAATTTCCTTGCACCCATTAGCCCTTGTCTTACAGCCTGCCACCACCGAGAAGAGTTTGGCCACCTCCTCCCTACACTCTCCTCTCAGGTACTTATCGATCACACCTCCCCTCAGTCTTCTCTAGCCTAAACAGGCCCAGCTCGCTTATTCTTTCCTCGTATACTAAATGCCTTCAGTCCTCTAATCATCTTTGTCACTCTGTGCTGGACCCTCTCTGGAAGCTCCATGTCCCTCACACACAGATACTTGTCCCCCGCACATACAGATGCTTGTTTAACTAAAAATCATCAAAATAACAACTTTGAGGTGTGGTGTTTTTTTTTTTTTTTTTTTATTTGTAATTTACTCTTTTTATGGCTTGCCACATAACTATTAACCTCAGGCATTCAAACAAAGGATTGCTATAAAAACAACCTAGATTAACTATATCTCATTCCTTCTTCAGGAAATCTGTGAAAGGTTTTCTGGGAGAGCTCAATAGCTACAAAGTCAAGTTAAAAAATAATTTTAAAAAAGGTTAAAAAAAATTTAAAAGGTAAAAATATAAAATAATAAAATATTTTAAAGTATATATAATTAATACAAAATATAGTTAAAATATAAGTTAAAAAAGTTAAAGATAAATAAGCTGAAATCAAAGCCTGGACTTCAATAGCCTTTAATAGTAAATCTAGATCAAATACAGAAATATACCCATAGCTAACAAATGGAATATACCTAGTCATATGAAAATTTAATCTAGTGTCCTTGATCATAATGTAATATTTTTCTTCTCTTTTCTATGTTTACCCACAAATAATTATTATTTATGTTGTGGAAGTTAATAGTTTTATTGCCAGATGGTCTAGCTTTCCTCTTCAAGGTGGTAATATGGCAGTATATATAAGCAAAAGCATTATTTTTGTGTCTTAAAGCGACATACTTCACTTGTTATTAACAGTTATACACTCAGAAATCAGATGCACAATTTGTAAACATTTTGACAGTCACTGGGCATTCATAATAGTGACTAAATTTTTGTCAGTATTTATCAAAATTCATTAGCATCTCTCTTATTTAACACATCTGTTACCTCCTTATAGAGCAAAACCATATCAAAACCACTTTGGAGATCAGTCATAGGCACAAATACAACAAATAGCAAGTACTTAGCTAAAAGTTTACATTTAATTAATAGATTCTACTGAACTATTGCATACCTGCAGAAGAGAAAGACAGATCACCAAAGATTATTAAATAGAATGATGCAATACTTTTGTAATTTTATTTCTTAACCAAACATGAAAATATTGACATTGAAATTAAAATGAAGGCAACAGATTTGCCAATCTATAAAGAAAATTAGTTTATCCCTGTTGTCACTGCAGGAGCATTGATTCTGTCAGTAGTGAGGGTACTTTTGACAGAAATCACTGTAGTTAAGTCCCCCTTACTTATCACAGGATTATCTCAAGTTTTCTATATCAATGAGCAGGGGTCATATGTACGTATCCACTTTCCCAGGTTACTTCTGGAGATGATTGAAAGAAAAATTGTCAAATGAGATTCTGAATGCTCTTCTCTCGCAAGGACTGCTGGACTAACAAGTCCAAGACAAGGCCATTAATACGAACATGTAGCTCCTTATTCATGCACAATTCAATACTGCAGTGTATACATTGGCATTTAAAGTTATCCAGATATTTAAGTTTCTGATCAAGTATGGTAAACTTCCCAGTTTGATTACTATTGACTGTAAGGAATGATAGCAATGAAATCAGCAGGCATGCTAGGTGCAAATTTAACAGTAAGAAGATCAGAATGAAGCTTTAAACCATAGTGAAAATGAACTAAAAATGCTGAAACATAAAATTTAATAATTTGTCACAAAAAAAGAGCAGGTTTTGTACACAAATTTGGGTGATTCAGATTTACAGCAAAAGGTACAACCGATGAAAGCCTGAGATACCATTACAAACAACAAACTGAGCCTTAGCATCCACAGGCTAAATAACACTGGAACACACAACTGATTAAAAACGAACTGAAAATTATCAGACAATAAGTCAACGTGATCTGTATTATAAAATAAATATGTATAAACTCATGCCTAAAATATTATGGTTTATATGACTCATTAAAATTGATTCAGTGGAGTTCAATATACACATTAGGCCTTAAGTGTATTAGAAATAGCCATTTTGAAAATCAGAGGAATAATGCAGAAGCTCCTCACTCTCAATTAGTGGGAGATGAACTACAGGGAGATGAGGTTCTTTAAATATTCTTCAGTATGCGCTTGTTATCTTAGACCATTGGTGGGCACTTCGACTGCAAAAAATACATTGCTTTTATAAAGATTACAAAATCTCTTCTAAGTGGATGATGGTGTTCAACTTGAACTTTTCAGCCAGTATCCAAATACGTTCAACATTAGACGAAATGAATTTACTCATCTCTCCCTTCCTACCTGCTGGAAAATAAAGCTTCTAGCATTGCAGTAAATTCTGAATTTATATCTCTGTGTTCACATGTGAAGGCCACATTCGGGATTAAATAATGGATAGCTTGAAAATGTATTATTTACTTCAGGAAACACAATGTGATTGATGCAATCAGACACAATATGCTACAGCACATAGCACAGCAGCTGAAGATTCAGGAGAAAGGAAGGAGTGGGGGAAAGAAAAAAAGAAAAAAAAAACACTCTGATCTGTGAAGCAGGAAGAGAAGATACATTTAGAACATATTTCTTAGGCTAGGTAGATATTCATCATAGAGCCATCCATTATCCAGCCCTCTTGTAAAAGAGATGCTACAGCACCGGTAATCAGTCAAAAAATATCATTAAAACATTATCAACCAAAAACTGCTCCACAATAATGGTTCAGATAAATTAGCTATAAAGTAATTGTTAAAACCCAAATATGCTTACAATTTTCTTTATTTGCTCATACATTTTAAATGCACAATAAATACTCATTTCTGGAACTCCCATACAAACAGGGAACTAATAAAGAGGTGTGAGTTACTGAAATGAGGCGATACCAAACCAATTTAAGACGCAAGGTCGGGAATGATAAGAATGCTTAAGAAATTCATGAAGTATTAAATTTTTCTTACCATCAAGTCCAATAATTTGTGATCTCACTAAAATACTTGAGAGATAGATATCCAACCACAATATGAGGACTCAAACGTATGAAGAAAATATACATTCTGGTTTTAGTTTGCTCTAATTAGTAATCATGGCCTCTGTTCAAAACGTTTTCCATTTTGCCTAGCTTCAGTTTCCAATTATTAATATTTTTAGCTTCTTTTGCTATAGCATATCTTTCATTTTCTCCTTGTAGAAGTATTAACATATTACAATCACAAGATTTTGATCTATATATTTGAAAGGCAGAGTGAATCCCTAAACCATTTTGTGCATTTCTTTGAGCACTTCTTGAAATAAAACTGTAGTTCCTGTTTTCAAAATTCTATTTTTCAGCAAAGTTCTTAAAAATTGAGCCCTAGTACAGACACAGAATTTCAATACTGGTAAAAAATCATTGTCCTCACAAGTTTTGAAAAGGAAAGCTATTCTTCTATTTTCTCTAAAATCCCTTTATTCTATGCGCATAACATTATTTCCTCATTTAACACAAAATCATACATAGAGATTATTTTGGATTATTTATGTATTCTGTTTTTAACCTTTTCCATATAATGTGTCTCCTTGCTGTAGCCCATTCCTGTTCCAATGCTTTATCCAGGCATTGCTAGGTTTATTATTGCTCCACATTTAAATTTACATTAAAATATATTTTTCTTTTAACAGATTCCATCTATATAAATGGACCTATTGAACAAATGACTTCCTTGTCTTGACAGCGTAAGTCGCCACCAATCATTATTTGCAAATTTCAGAAGAGACTGATGAGTGATTTTTATACTTTGGACTATTAAAGAAATGCTAATTCATGTCAGACCCATTATTCATCTCCTCAAGATTCTGCTAGAAAGCCCCTCATCAATAACTACTTTTGAGAACTGTCAGCTAGCTAGTTCTTAATTCACAGGTTTAATAGACATGAATAATGTTATTTTACTATCACAGGGATGTAGGCAACTGTATTTATATATACACACATACACAGCTACGTTCATCCATCAATTTACTATTTCAAATACTGAAACTAAGTTTGTATTACAAGACTGATTTTGCATATAGCACGTTTCATACTTCTTACTTTCATTGGTCCTTTAGCAGTTTGGGGCTGTCAGCTTGGAATAGGATTTCTTTTCTTTTTGTTTGTTTCTGGTGTTTTACTAGAAGCCTGTCAGGTTAACCATTTTCCAGGAGACAAGTCATTTTATTTCTGCTTTCTGAATAAAGGCCCAACAGCTTTGCACAATTACCTTGGAATACGTCTGTATGTATGTATATACACACACTCATACATATATACACACATATTTTCAATCTATTCATTGGGAAAAGTTGGATGGTTCACTCATTAAAAATGACTATTTTTAAAGAGATCTTACTTAATTTCTGCCCCATTCCAAAGTCAGAAATAAACCCAAGAACCATTCTTCTTTAAGAACTATAGTTCTTAAAAGCACAGTTCAGTAGACCCTCTAGTTATCTAGACTTACAGATTTATAAAGTCAAATTCCTAGCAGATCTTATCTACTATCTGCCACTAATAACAGACTAGAAAGCGCTTCAGCATCATCAAACACCATTATCAGATACAGCTATGTAATTTCACAGCTATATAGCTTCACAGCTCTCCAAATGTAAACGAGATTTCTTTTTAGTGAATACCTGTACCTTTTTTATATCATTAGTCAAAGTTTCACTATTACCATCTGGCCTATGCTTCTACCAGGATTTATAAATGTTTCCACTGTATTTCCCTACTTCCCTCCTATTTCAATGGTCTGCATTAAGAGCATTTCTTTTCTACTATCTCCAGCTTCCCTTGCAGCTTTGCTGCAGTTTCAAAGTTCAAATTAATAGTAATTGTTATTTATTTATCTCTTCATTGGCAACACATTACTTTTTAATCTCTATTTGTGCCTTCATTCCCCTATTTATGTTGTTCAGTGGACTGAGATAGAGAGAAAAGCAATATGCAGATTTAACCAAGGTCACAGAAAAGGAAAAAAAAAAAAAAGAATGCCCATTCAAACAGGAAGAGCACACAGGTCTCTTGAACTTAATTTAGTATTTCAGAAGGAGGGCTTCATTTCCATGTGAAGAAATTTGAAACCTGATAGTGACAACTATCAACTATCAAAAAGAATGAAAGAATTAAAAATGAAATGTTCTTACCCTGGCTTTCATCTGGGGACTGTGGAGTTGTGACTTCCCAAGCGTTCTCAATTTACATTTACATTTTCACATTTTCTCTCTGTTTTACACAGGTTTTTACCTTTTATAGAGGTATTTCTTCTGCAAAGAAATAATCACTTAATATTTTACTACATTGAGTTCTCTGGTATGTATCTGCAAACAGAAGTCTTTCCTCATTATAGTGAGAGGGTTTAAAAAGATGCAGACCCTCTTCAATAGTTTAATTCGATCAATGAATAACATGAATTTACCTGCCTTTCCTGTTGGGTAATGTTGGGTAGCACATTTATCTATATGCTTTCAAGAACTTGCACTTCTGAGTTTTCAACAACTTTAAATTGGGTAATAATCTCTTTAATATGGAAGCACTCTTTCTCTCTTTCATGACCAACAAATATTCTGAATTTCTGAATGAACTAAAACTATTTAATCATTCTGACCATGTAAATCACCCCAAAATCTTTGATAATGCCAACTATATAATTTTTTTTCTTAACATGGAATATTTCTACTTATTTACTTTCTTAAACATTTAGCTTAGATAACAATGTAAATATAAAACTGCCTTTCTTCACAATTGTGTGAACCTGCATTTTAATGGCACTAGTTCAATATTATTTAGGATCTTTATGCTCTATTCGTGCTGGAAAGCTTAGCACTGTCCTATGGGAACAGGCTGGCCTGCTCACTCAGCTACTTTTTCTTGTGAAAAAAAATGGTATCCCCTGCAACACACATGCACACCAACATACGATAGTTCACCTCTTGTATTTTCTGCCATCTGTATCTTGTTTAAGAAGCCATAAGGACAATTGTGTTAAAGACAATTCCTATTTTCATTCTATTCAGTCATCCAAGTTAATTTGAAAATCTGTGTAATTACAGCAAAGTGAGTCCCTACTTTAGTTCTAATAAAATAGTCCTAAAGTTCTATAAAATTATATGATAATACTGATCAATCTTTCTGTTATGACTTCCATTGAATGAATGGAAAACGCTTTCCAGTTTTCTTCTAAAATATAGAATTTTTTTCCACTTTTTAAATATTAATTGCGGGTGACAACTGCTTCTTTAGCATGGTTGAGAAATCTTAGTATCTGCTTTTTTCATTCCAAATGGAAGTTCATGAAGTATGTAGCTTCGTCCTTTTAAAATAGCTATGTCATTGTGTGACTCATCAAATCTACAATAAAAATTTAATGTTTCTAGCTCTAAAATAGGAGATCTGCTACTTGTCTCTAGCAGTGGTTATCAAACCACTGATCTGTTTCCTTTTTCTCCTCTCTTTTTTTTTTTTAAAAAAAATTCTCTATAAATCTCTTATTAACTGTCTTCTTGCAGTATTTCTGGCAGGAATCTCAAAACATGCTAGTTTTGAAAAAAAAATTTGTTTTCTCAAATACGGTGTTGATATTTTCAACTCTAGATTATTAATTATTCTTCATTAAAATTATCAAATTATACTTAATGCTGCACTAATCTTTCTTTCTTTGAAGTATTGTAAATAGGAGATCTTCCCTCACTTCACCAATGTGTAGGTTAGTGGAAAACAGAGAGATAAAGTGGAAAGCAGAATAGAAAACACATATTGTCCAAGGCAGCTTAGTCATTGCACTTGATTACTCATTGTCTTTTTCTGTTACCTGCTGCAAAGCCATCTGTTAGTGGAAGGAACTCTCTTTCTCCAAATTTGCTCAAATTCCTTGTTTACCATTCTATTCAAGCAGTTTCCTGGGACTAGCTGTACACATAAAGCTAATCGTGTTCTTACATTTTGGCATGAAAAAGGTCAAATGTTTGCCGAAAAGATGAAGTTGTTACTGGATTTTTCTATTCATTCTTGGATGAACAAGCATTATCAATCTTCCCAAAATAAAAATATTTTAAAAAAGCTTCTTCCACTTTTTTTTTTAATTTGTTTTTTATTTCTCTCCCTTATCCTCTTTTACAGGTGTTTTCAACTGAGTATATTTGATTAAAAAATAATAATTACAGTTCTGCTAGTCCCTTCAGTAAACTGTTCAGGTCATGGTGGTATTTTTTTTTAGATACTGGTCTCACCTTAGCCAGTTAAAGATAGATGGTTTTCATGTTCAAGCTTTATAATGTTCTCACTTTGAAACATTGATCAACACATGTCTTAATGAGTTAAATCACATCCCAATTAGGAATGAGCCCCCAATGAGGGCTGCACTGCCATCCAGAGTGACCTGGACAGACTGGACAGCTGGGCGGTGAGTAACCTCATGAAGTTCAACAAGGGCAAGTGTAGGGTCCTGCACCTGGGGAGGAATAACCCTAGACATGCCTACAGGCTGGGGACCGACCTCCTGGAGAGCAGCCCCGCAGAGAGGGACCTGGGCGTCATGGTGGACGACAAGTTGACCATGAGGCAGCAGTGTGCCCTCGGGGCCAAGAAGGCCAATGGGATCCTGGGGTGCATTAAGCAGAGCGTCTCCAGCAGGTCGAGGGAGGTGATTCTGCCCCTCTACTCAGCCCTGGTGAGGCCGCACCTCGAGTCCTGTGTGCAGTTCTGGGCTCCCCAGTGCAGGAGGGATGTGGAGCTGCTAGAGAGAGTCCAGCGCAGGGCCACAAAGATGATTAGGGACCTGGAACATCTGCCCTATGAGGAAAGGCTGAGAGAGCTGGGCCTCTTCAGCCTGGAGAAGAGAAGACTGAGAGGGGACCTGATTAATGTATATAAATATCTCAAGACAGGGAGTGAGGAGGAGGGGGCTGGCCTCTTCTCAGTGGGGGCCAGTGACAGAACTAGGGGAAATGGCCACAAATTGAGGCACCAAAAGTTCCACAGGAACTTGAGAAAGAACTTCTTACCAGTGAGAGTGACAGAGCCCTGGAACAGGCTGCCCAGAGAGGTGATGGAGTCTCCTTCTCTGGAGATCTTCCAAACCCGCCTGGACACCACCCTGTGCCACATGCTCTAGGGGACCCTGCGTGTGCAGGGGGGTTGGACTAGATGATCTCTAGAGGTCCCTTCCAACCCTAGCCATTCTATGATTCTATGATTCTATGATCTGCAAATAATGAGTTTATAAACAAAAATACTATATCTAGTCTTTTTTTCTTATGGGGCAAGAAGAATACTATTATATGTTTATTAATAGGTTGCTCCCTATAACTATTATTAATATATACGTAGACAGATAAAAAGCAGGAAAATTTAACCTGCAGTCAGTGTTACTCTAAAAACATTGCGATATCTTTTCAGTCAAATCACAGGGATCTGGGGAGCAATCAAACACATTAGGTTAACTGTTGTGCTATAAAGGGAAGTTCTATTTTATAACACAGAAGTACTAAAATGAGAATTTCAAATGGGTAATGTTGAATTTAACAAGTTTAATCTGGCCAAAGAACAATTAATTTTATCCGGCATTTGATTGAGGCAAACTGGAATCCTATAAAAATATTGAATTTATTTTTTGCCATAGCTAGATTAACCATTCCTAACGGATAAACTGCTTCTTTCTTTTTTTTTATCTTTTCCATCAAAAATTTATAAAAATCATTTTTACCTATTTGAATATTTTCTGTGACTAGTATTAGTTCAGTAGCTTTTAATGTGCAGATTACCATAGAAAATCGTTTTTTAAATTATATGCCTAAAAATTATTTACATTTATCATATCTGACTTTCAGCTAATTTTTCTTCTGCTGTTTGTACTTTAAAAGCTGACTGTTGTGAGAAACTGTCCTATTTCCTGCCTACAGACTGCTTTTAGAGTATTCACAACTGACATTAGGCTCCTAAACTGTTGAACCAAGTATTTGACAAATTTAGGTTTTGTTAATAATAAGGCATGAATTAATAAGTGATGCTTACAAAAGATCATGTGAAAGAACTGTGGAGGGGATTGTGTAATGTAACAGCAAAGATAAAATAAGAGCAAACAGTTTCTCATTATTCTTACTAACTAGCTAGAGAATTTAGATCCATCAAGGCACCATCCAGTAAGACCAAGGGAACAGTAAAAAGGGAAGATTAAAGAGATTTACTCAAATGACAGTTCAGCTGTACATTAAACTGCTTCCGTCTGAAAGGGAGGACAGACACGGCACTCTACTCATCTGTTTCTACATATGTGCAGGGCTTTGGGTATTCACAAGAGTTTTTGATTCTCATCTGTGTTGACTATTTTATATGCTATGTTTGCTTTTCTAAACTTCTGTCACGTTATACTTTTTCAAACACCCTAAAGAAATGCCGCCCAGGAAATCTTTTTCACTCTTTTGGAACAGCAGTCTCACTGAAAATCAACAGCTTTGCGTCTAGTTTCTGCTTTGAATACACACAGTTCAACAGCTATTTCAGATTTGTAGGTTAATTTTTCTTCTCTTCTTTGATGAGGGGCAAAATCTATTCCAATTCTTAATGTTCTGCAATAACAAAAGTGTAATTTCTTCTGCTTGATAAGTCTGGCATTTCATTAGATGAAATGGGTAGACTGACCCACTTTTAAAAGCATGCAAATATTTCACTATGTCAGAGGCAGGTGAATTAAAAAATAGGTTGTCAGTTCTACATTACAGCACTGATTTGGGTTTAACTTAAATAACAGAGTTCTAGCTAGCAGCTGTCACTTAAGATCATTCAAGAGATGGTTAACTCCATTTCAAGTTGTAATACTACAAATTCAAGTCATCATAGTTTTTAATGGCTTACTCAGGATTTACCAAAATGAAAGCATCCAGCAAACAGTTCAGAGTTTGAACTTGCCATTAGATTCCAAACAACACAGCCATGGACCAACTTTCTTAGCACAGCAAAGATTGTGATTTTATCATAAAAACAGTATTTCTCTTTTCTCTAGATGGAGGGTTCACTGTAATTAAAATATGACTTTTGTAGTAATGGTAAAAGATACCAGGAGCTGTTATCATCTACTTGATGGCTATTATCTTTTGCAAATTTGCTGAGATTTCTCTTTAATATTAAATATATTCTGTAAACCCCTCTCTCCTTTATATATTTATATATATTTAATTCTTTTCTTGACTCCAATCTTCCAGCCATATATTCAGTTCTATACAAACTTGTTGTAGACTTCCTTTGCCATTGCACACTTTTCCTCCTTTCTCACATCCAACATAGCTGAACTATTTGTCTGTTCCAACTGTCTGAAGACATTCGTTCTTGAAAATGAAATTCCATTATTAAGTCTAACAAGTAAGAAGGAAGTAAAACCTTTTTTTACTTTTTACTCGTTCTTTCTACTTTGTTCTCTTAGACAGTCTCTGCTTTCACAATTGACTGACTGATCTGTCTGTATTTTTTCTAACAGCTTTATTCTTCCCTGTCCCAGACTCATTCAGTGGCAAATTCTTCTACTCCATCTTAGGAACGGTGGAGGCCAAGTTATTCTTAAAACTTCTGACCAAAAACTCTCAAATCTTCTTGTCTATCAACCCAGCCTTTCTTCCTTTCTGTCTTTGGTCTGCTCCTCACATCTAGGCACCAACTCAGCGTGAACGAATACCAGTTGTCATCCTTAAACTCCTTCTCTGTTTCTCCCTCATATCTATTTTTCTTACCCAATCATGCAAATCTTGCAATACTAGATTATTCTTTTTCCTTCAGCCCCACTCTTCACATCCATAATGTGCTTAAATTTTGCTGAGAATTCACATCTAACATTGCATGTTTAGATCCTCAACACATAAAAATACACTAGAGATTTTATCAATTGAATTTATTGTCTCATATCAATGTATGGTAACCTGAAAGCAGGATTCTTTATATATCTCATGGTTTACACAGAGCATACAAAGCCTGCTATCAAACTATCAATATAAATCATGATTAATTTAAAATCTTTCGTGATATTCAAAAACCTCCTGTTCTTCTTTCTCCCTACCTGATCACCACCAGCATGAGCTTTCCAGTAGAAAGCCTCCTGGGTGTTTCATCACAACGGGATCTGCAGGCATACTAGGCTTTCAGTTCTGAGAGAAAAGCAATATCACTAACATTATCCAGTCACATACAGTCATATATATGTTCTTGCCTGACTTTTTCAACTTAAATATAAAGCTTTTAGATATAAAATACACAAGCTACTGAAGCAAATTTTTATTCCGTCATCTTAAATCACATCACGTAAGTCCCTTATTCCACCAAAATTATTAGCTAATTCTCTATAGCCAGCAAGGCTTCTTCATTTCAAAACACTGTTTGCTACACTACTTTGTGTATAGATTTCTATTAACAACAACTTTTCCAAGCATCAGATTATATGGCCAATATTCCCTGATGACTGCTTTAAAAGAAAGCAGAGTAATTATAAAGATCTAAGCAATAAGAGTTTATATTTAAATGCCAGCATTACTTAACACCTACAGAAAGATCAATTTAAAATTAAAATCTGTTTATGACATCTACCAGGCCTAGGCTTTCTTTTTTTTAAATCTATCTTACAAACTTTTTTTTTTTTAAATCATGAAGGGAAAGGCTATATTTTTTCAAAAAAAAGAAAATAATAATTTTTTAAATAACCATCTACAAATTCACATACACAAAAGATGCTTATTATAAAAGTATAAAAACACACCCACAAAAAGAAGAAAGTGGAGTAAAAAGAAATTCACTGGGTCAATGCACACATATGCACTGAGGTACTAATCGTGCTCTTCATGGAAAAGAAACAGAGGCTTGAAGCGCTGCCACCTGTACTTCTGGTCTGCTCTTGCTAGCCACGAAGGACAGGCACATGCAAAGTGTCTGAGAAATGCTATTCTGTGATGATTTCATATAGTAAATTAGACTTTCATATAGTAAATTCATTTAGTAAATCATCACAGTTCTTAGCTTTGTTTTTCAACTGAGGTACTTTCAGTGACAGCTATCTAAAAAGGTACAGGCATTAGTGAAATATACAATAGTCACATATCTTCAAAGATATTTGGTATGCAGGAGACACTCCCAAGTAACAAAACATGAAACATGAGCGTGTGTATTTGCAACAAGACACATGAGCTACTCTTTCTGAACTAGCTGCTCTTCTCAAGAGTAGACCTGCCTTTGGGCTGAGATTCAGGCATGCAGTCACTTCCCAACCTTATCTTCAGCTTACAGCACAATGGCTGTGAGCCAATGGTCATACAGCCGACCAAGAGGCTTTTATAGAGTCACTCATCACAACCAAGATAATGATGGAAATAGGCAGCAACACAGCCATCTTCTCAAGAGTAGTTTATTTCACCAAGAATTTCACAGCCCTTGGTCTAGTCTCAAAACGTCAAAAAAAAACCCCAAATCTCAGACCAAATCTATTTTGCTTTTCTGAAATCCTCCCTTCAAAATAGCACTTGACCATCTCTGCTGTCATTTCACTGAGTGCTTACCAGTTCATTCCCACAGTCTAGGACTGCTAGCTTGAAAGAAATCTCTCCCCTCCTCTCTGCAGGCTCTACAGACGAATATCTTTTGATGTCTGAATTCTGCAACTTCAGGGAAAAAAAAAAAAAAAAAGAGTTGTTGCTACCATTAGGAATAAGGAGTCTCTAAGTTCCTTATAAATTTGTATTGTCAAAATAATTCCTAACAAGATTATCCTTTTACCTTTTTTGTTTCTGTCTCAGCTCCACAAATAATCTGTCATCAACATATGCAGAGGTTCATTTATAATATTTATATAAAATTATTCTGATGTTTTCCAGGTCACCAAAATAGAATTCCTATTAACTCTTTCCATAGTCTAGTTCAGAGATGTAACAAGACAGCTGTTAGCAACTACTTATCTCTAGCTTCTAGGACATTTCTGAGTAGCAGAAGATGCAGAAAATAAATATTAAGACAATAAAAAATATTAGTAGAAAAAAAATCAAAAGAATTTAAGTGTCTGAATATAATCTTAACTTTCCTTTTGAAATTTACTGTGAAATGTCACTTTAATGATTCAAAAATCTTCAAACATATTATGTATATATTTTTGTTAAAAGCTGCTGAGGTGAGATTTTCTTCGTTTCAATGTTTCCAAACTAGTTATACTTTCACGTTCAAACCCCAAGAGGCATACCCAAGTTCTCCAAAATAATAGTATGTGTACATAGCATAGTCTAGAAGCTATTATTAGGTCATCTTCAAAATATTTAAAGTACACTGATTTAGTTTAACCAAAGTATTTTTGGACACATTACATGAGCATCCATTTTTAATGGATTCTTTTTTTCATTTTTAATATTCATTTTTAAATGAATATTTCTATTATTTACTCACTCCTAAGACATTTTTCTTTTGACTTCTTGAGGTTTGAATTACCTAACAGCAGCACACTAACCCATGACCATTTTCTTTTGGCTGACTTCTTTCTAAATAAGCATGTCTAGATTTCTGTGGGATGTTATTTTATGCATCCTAGTTCAGTACATAAAATTAAGACTAAATCCCACTTTAAAAACTTAGAATAGTAATAGACGCCTAAGAAAAAGAATATAGGAATTATACACAAGTTAGCAAGTGTGATCCACTCAGTTTATACAGGTCTAACCTACATTAAAAATTGAAATATGATATGATTCAGTCACCAAGTTAAATCTGGCAATCCCAATAACAATTTACATAGTAATATATTTCCTTATCCATAAAGCATGTTAGTTTTTAAGGAGGAAAATCTGAAATTATTTGAAATTGAATAAACATTTCCTACTCACCACCTCCATATCACTTCTTTACTTTGCATCTATTCATTACACTGTCACAACAAGCATGCTCCTCCCATTCTCTGTCTTTAGCCATAGGCTATTTACTCTAGTCTCATATGGAAATGATTTCTTATCTTTGATCATTATTATAACCTTTTCTGTACTTTCTCTTATTATACTACTCATCACACGTGCACTCAATTTTCATGACATGAGTTCACTATAGCTCAATTACATTTTCTTGTTCCTTCTCTATTTCTTTCTTAACTCTAATATTTTTTTTGCCTGCCTGATTTCAGTGAAAATTCAACATTCTTTCCATGAAACAACCCACAACATCTTTTTTTTTTTTTGAGTGACTACAACTAATTTAGTGTGTTTATAGAGATGGATTTCTCTTACTTCTCTCCTATATATCACATTTTGTAGTTGCAAATACTGAAATGACAGATAAAGTTCATCACCATCAATGTTCATTCAGTACTTCATGAGATTTTTTTGCGATACTTTATCTTTTTTTTTTTACTACCTAGAATCATTGTATATTTTTGTTAAATTTCATTTCACTGTTCACCTCAAATTATTAAAGGAAGATAAAAAATACCGTGGCTCCAGCAGAAATACTTCCAATAATTGTGGGTAACCTCAGATCATCATTTATTACACTCCTTTTTTCCTTATTTTTGATTTTACAGTTAATCCATGAGTTGACCTTTATTTTTGTTAATTTAGCTTGTTTAGAATTAGATTTAGGGAGATTTATGTTAAAAAGAGATTTAGGGAGCCATTAGGTTAAAAAGATTTTAGGATATGCTAATGGATGCTAACAATCAGGTCATTTTTATCACATTCTTCAATAATGAGTTCAGAGAACTCTAATAAAATTTCAAAGATGTGATTTTTCTGCAAAAGCAATGTCACACTGCAAAAAGTCACACTGCATCTGCAACTTTATTTGTCCTCTCTTTCTTTCTCCTCACATTGAGGCTGATTTAAAAGAAACTGAATCCACACAAAAAATGATCAGTCAAAATTTTATTAGCTTTGTGCATATACTATCCAGTCTTGATAATTTTTTACTACTCGTTTTACCAGCTTGCCCTTCAACTTTGGCCATTGACACTTAAATATGAAATATTTGTCACATTCACTCCTAATAAAAAAAGCCATTGCAGCTGTCCTGAAGCTGTAGTAATTCTTTCCTGTTTTTCTATTTTGGTCTTGTTTTCGTGGAGTGCTCCTTTTATGTACTGACTATTTGTTGACCCTACTGAGTCTGTGAAAGGCAAACTGATCTGTGGAAGGAGTTTTATTCTTTCCTTCATAACTTTTCGCAAATTGAAGAGAGAATAACTGCCTAAGGTTTTGACTTCTTGGAGCCTTTGCCTTTGCTGTTCTACTTTCACTTGGACACACCTCTAAAAAAGAAAATCTATTATTTCTAATGTTTTTCTTTGCTGTTTAAGTATGCAAGTCTTACCTATATATCCTTATGCCTCCTCCATCCACCTGTTCTGAAACCATTTTCTCATAGGGCAAACATTTAGTCTGAAAATTCACTGTTGCAGCATTAAATGATTATTGTACTGCTGCAAGCATTGCACCCTTCTAAACAAGTATTTTAACATGTTGCAGAAAAAGAACTGAAATAAGGTCTACATTCCAGAACAGGGTTTTTTTTTGAGAAAGGCCCTCTTCTTCCTATCAGTTATTTGCCAGAATGCTCCTTTTTTAGCAAAAAGTACTTCAAAACCAGTATGTTATTGCAAAAGAGCTACGCCTCTATGAGCTGATCCTAGTTTGCTCAAGAACTACTTAATAGAAAAAATTCTGTCTGCCCACAGGGATACAAACATACCTTTACTGGCTTGTGTAAGATGCGTAACAGTGTCACAGCAAAATGTAGCAGGTTGGATAACTGTTTCCATGGGTGATTATTTCCTTCAATACCTTTGGTCACAAGGTTATGCAACTCTGTCTGCTTATAAGTAGTCTTGATTATGACTTTGGTTAATGAAGCTTTCTCCAAAATGAGATGTTCAAGCTGCAGAACCAGTGAAAGAGGAGAAAGTAAATATTTGAAATAGAATTGAGAATAATATCACAAATACCAGAATTTCTTCAAATCCAACAGTGTGACAAATGCTCCTGTTTAAAAGGTTTTTCTTTCTTTAGAATATAATTTCGCCTCAATTATTATTTCTTATTCAGAAAGGTTGAATTCACAATCCTATTTTTTCTCAAATTAGGGACAACGAACCCCTGTAGTATTTGTAATGTAATTTATGAACCTAAAACTCTGACTACTTTGTACTCTGATTAAGCAAGGCAGCTCTTTTGACACTGCCAAATTAGAAACGCAGAAAGGCAGATAGCTCTGTAGTTTGTAACAGAGGCCTCCACAGTACAAGCACAAGTTGCCACCAAAGGTCCCAGAAGTATAAAAACCAATCGCAAATGTTCTGTTACCAATAAATGCTACCCTAGGCAGTATTAGTTATATCTAGAAAGTGCACAGAAATGCATAACAAATTATCAATGCTCATCATGATGATAGCATTAGTAGAAAGGTATTGGAGTCGATAGCAAAACTTACTAACTGGATGTTTGTGGGAAATGTTTAGAGCTTAGTAAGGTAGGGAGCTTAGTATAACTTAGACTTAGCATAAGTAGATGATATAGTATAGCACAGGGCATTGCACTTGGAAGATGTCGCGATTTCACGGAAAGATGGGAAGGAGGCATGTAGCCTAGGAATGATTGAAGAGGACATATAAGGCAATAAGAAAAAAACTGTAGTAATGGTTTTAGAAGAATATGGATCTATGGCCTATCAAAACTCACTCTTCTCTTAGCATAACTGCAGGCTGTCTTGACATGACTGCAGGCCGTGCTGATTCCGCTGCGCTACAAGGACTCTGAGAATAAAGAGAKAAAGAYRCTGGGAACGRAGCAGCCAGGAGCTGGGAGTGCTGAGGCTGCAAGGACACTCAGAGCGGAGAAGTAAAGAAATAGCACTGTGGAGCGAGCGGAGGAGTGGGAAACAACTCCAAACGTGGGACTGAGTGAGCTCAACAAGATAAGAGCCAGACCACCTGCAGCCTAATTATAAGGATGCGTGCCTTTAGCCAATCATTACGTTAGTGCGCGGTGAGCAGCAGTATGTAACCAATCTCCAGTCAGAAGCGAGCTTCCGCATTCAGCCTGAGTATATATGCAAGCTAAGTTAAGCAATAAACGCCATTTGCTGCATCCTCATATTGGTGTCTGTGCTCAATGGCGCTGAGGCGGGGGTAACCTCAGCCCAGGCAGGCAACGGAGCGAGGCTTGCCGATGCAAGTCGGCAACAGATGTGCTGCCGCCTTATTTCAGAATCAGGTGCGTAGAATTGATTGTACATTGCAACATGTATAAGTATTAGCTTCTTACCCTTCAGTGGAAATAAACCTCTTTTTTGTGATACATCCAGCTCTGCTTTGGAGGCAAGAAGTTCATAAGACAATATTCAAATAACAAACCTTATGTGAATCTCAAGGGCACAGAATTATACTTAATTAACATGCACACACTAAAATACAAAGTTTCTAGACAATATCATTATGTTTTTTACGACACTTTGATGAATCTGTCATGTCCTAAATTTGCATTTCTCAATTATTTTCCAAGTAAACAAACATCCCATTTCAAGAAGATAATACTAAAGGTTTCTGAAGAAGAGTTAACTGTGGAAGAAATATATGATTCATAATATTAAAAAGAAAAAGTCACAAGAAATGCAGGTACAAGTTGCCTTTTACCATTTTAATTTTTTTTCCCTGAAATCTGCAATATATTTCTCATTCTTCTCTGTGTCTTTAGGATGTGGTATAAAGCGTGATATTTGTAAATTGTACAGCAGCTCATCATGCTCATATTTTTTTTGCACATCTCCATCAAATTTCTGGCCTCAGTGTTCACTGAACCAAAAATGCACCTTTAGTGAGCTGCACGGAAGTCATATGGGCTCTGTGCAAATCCAATGCTGAGCTCAGGTATTTTGTGTAAGATCGGAATCTGTGCTGTGTTGGCAGCTTTCTGGGTTAAAAGTTTACAAAATTTTGGTCATGTTTAATTTCTATTCATAAATCTAGAGTTTGAAAAATTAATCACCGTGTTAGAAAATGATCTTAGCCGTTCCTAGCCCAGCTTTTGAATGACATCAGTTTTCAAGCTATACAACTTATCTTATTAGATATTTATCTTATAGTTATTATCTTATTAGACAGGTTGTACCTGTCTAATCTTACACTGACAGAGTAAGGTGAGGGCTTTCACAAACATAATAGCTACTTAAAAGGGAACACTGCTAAATCAGTACTGAAAACTTTAGATCCTTTTATCCTTCTGATATGCTATTTTAAGATTAAGGAAAAAGAACTGAGACACGTGGGCAAATTCAGGCAATAATTTAAAGGCAGAGGTAGAAACAGAGTTTTGGTCTCTAAGGACAATGTGACCACACTGAAAAGTAGTTGTGTTACAGCAGCTGAGTAAATTAATCCTATCAACTGAGCCTCGATAAGTAGATTGCTCTTAGTCTATCCTGCTTATGACATGCAAAGCAGACCAACTTTAAAGTCCTTAAAAACTACTCTTAGTATGAACTCCATAATTTAATGTCTTTAATACTTTGCAATTGGATCAACTAAATCTGCATTTGATCAGTTGCAACAGTAACTTGCTAAACTCACGCACTTTCAGCATATGCTTACAAGCTAATAAAATACTCAAAACTACCCAGAGCCTTTTCTAGGTAAGTCTTCCAGACTGCCACCCATCTGCTGCTACCAAAAATACCAACTCAGTAATTCATTTGATGAAATGGATAACTGCTGCCATCATTTCATTTGAAGTTTTGGTGAAAACAACAGATACAGCTTTATAATTCTGTAACACTCCAGATGGTGATAATTCTCCAAGTATCCCCGGACTGCAGGTAGAATCATGTTGACAAAACACATCACTGAAATTTTAACACCACTTGACATTCTAAGTTAAAGTATTATTTCATGCTTTTATTATTTATTACTGCCATACACCTTTTGTTGGTTGGAAGACACACAGGATTGTCTTACTTACAGAAAGGAGACTACTAGTACTTTTTTTTCTGATTTTATGCATATATCAACTCCATAAACTGTTTTGTGAAATCCAAGAAAGCATTTGTTTGGCCATGAATGACAGCCTGTAATTTCCTCTGCTATGAGAAATTGCACAATCTAGTTCACAATTCTACAGAAACAGTTACTTAGAGAATAGAATATAGATCTTCATGTCATGCCATGTCCTTGAACTTTGCTGTGTAATTGCCCATATCACAATGACCTCATGAGTTATTCCAGATTTGATGAATTCTATTATAGCATGAATTCAGTACAGCACACAGGAATGGATCCAGTCCTATTGTGATTTCCTATTACAAGTTTGGTAATAGGACCATGAAAAGTATCCGCCATAACATGTTTATAACTATTTGGTGATATCATATTCCAGCTCGTTCAGCTCTTTCAGTACGTTTTGGTTAAGATTTAGCTTCTACTTCCACTAATGTAGATCTATATTCTCATCTGGTCTGGGCCTATTTGAAGTGAGTAGCAGCAGTATGGTTTGCATTGAAGTTAATCTCTGATAGATTCTCACAATAATTTAAAAAGAGCAGCATTTCGTTGATGAAGGTCACATATAATAAACGCTTCTGAAAATAGTAGACTTTCCCATCAAACAGTCCTAGTTTTGGCTGATTAACAGTTGCTCAAGTATCTTCATAGATTTTTTCATTTCCTCACTTCAAATTAAATCTAAACTTTTTAATGCTGGTTTCATTTTACTCACATAATTAACTGCATTCCAAGTACTTTTCTTGTAGATCATACATTTTTGCCACTTTTTCTATGAACCAGCAAAAGGCACAGTGTATGAAGCCACTAAAATATTTGTAGGAAAGAGTGCCAGGATATGTTGGTTATTCAGTGTAAACAGGAATATATATATTCACATATACAAAATATAAATAACATGTGTTATCAATCGGTAATATCACCAACCTGCAGATGACAGACATTCCTTTGAGAGGCCAAAATATATGGGCACATGCACAACATACAGTCCACAATCCCATTGCTGGCAGGCCTAATAACATGAGGTCCAACGTGCCCAGTATCGAGTCTACTACCCACAGTGGCCATTCATCCAGGGCTTCCACACACACACAGCTGGGGCTGCCACACTTCCAAAAACGCCATAGCTCATTGCCAGGAGTAGTAGGGCAGTAGGTTACTGTTCAAATTGGTTGTTTAATCACTAAAAGCCACAGCTTACTACTCACATCAGGGAAGCTGGCAGGTCTGAATGAAGCACATATTTCAGTGTTGACAGTCCTCTGAAAGCCATTTGACCGTCAATTTTGCTGCTAGTGGTTATATTACCAAGATTTGCATCTTGACAGAACTCACATGCTGCTCTCCTGGCACGTTAACGTCTTTTAGATTTGCATGTATGCGAGTACTAGGTCTTGAGCAGAGAAAAGTGTTTGTCAGAAAGAGACATTTATAATGCAGGGGGGCATTGACACCAGCAATTTTTCACTGGCCTTGATTAGTTGTTGCAGTCGAGGTCTTTCATAAAAAAATAACTAAATAAAAATTGTTCCACTGCAACATGGAGTTTGAATATTTCTCAGGCTCTTGGCTGAGTTTTCAAGGTGAAAGATGAGAAACCTCTCCCAAATAGCCCGAGGATCAGAGCCTTCAGCTGAAGAGATGCGAGCTAAAAACCACGTCTCCGCTCTGCATTTGAGCAGATGAGTTGCCATCAAGTGACTGATGCTTCCCTTTAGTTTTTCATAAATACACTGTTTCAATAGTCTTCATCTCATTCTGGTATGGGATGGAAAATTTTTCAATTTCAGAATGAACTGGGAAGATTATGAACAATAAAAATGCTTTTGAAAAGGATCAAGCCCTTCTCTGAAATGGCCAGCTTTATGGCCTTGGACAAGTTATTTAATTTCTCTCCCTGCTTTGAAAGTAGAGATAATGCAATTGCCAGGCTTACACTGCTGTCATGTAGATGCCTGTGGTCTGCTTAGCAAACTTTGAGTTCTCTGACACGTACAGAGATTTAGAACAAGTTTCACACTCCCTACAAAAGAAATGAAGTGTGGTCATGGGCACTGCTGTCTGTAAGGGTCAGTTCATTTGACCGCAAGAATAAATGGAGTTTTAAAATATAACTTTGCATACAACAGAATGTAGCATGATTTTAATAGGCAATATCTGAAATAAGTGGTGAAATAAGACTCTCTAAGACCCTCCAGACTTCTACTCAAAATACTTTTTAAAGTAGTTTTATTCAGATTGAGGAGTGTGCAACCACCATTCAGATTTTAAAAGCATTCTGATACAATTTCAGCTAAACAAGATATTTAATGGGTCAAGAGTTAGAGGAGAGCAGTGAAAAAATATCTTTTTTGTTGATTTAAATCCATATTACATATAACTGCATATGTAAGTAAATGGATTACTGCCCACTGAGCTCTGATTATCCAAAAGGTTTGACAGTGGAAAGATAAGGTGAAAAGCAATGGTTCCTAACTAATGAAGGTTGCTGCTGTTTTAAAACAGTGAAGCCTTATAAAATACATAATGGTATAGACAATGAAGAGAAGAGGCTTTTAGCTTCTACTAATCAACGTTCCCTTGATAAAATGCTTCTATTTTTAATTCTAATTAAAGAAAAAGAGTATTACATTTTAGTTACTTTTTTTTTTTTTTTTTTTAAGAGAAACAGCTTTTCATGTTCGTAATTCTATACACGTGACTAAGCCTGATGACTTAACTGGGTCTCCTTGTGTTCTTAAGATTGTGTGCTTAAGTCTCAGTATGATTAAGTTCTTGATGACTCTACAGGAAAGTTATGTTCCATTTTTCTTGTACCAGACAAATTTCACATTTTTAATGCTAAATATTGTATATCATTGTATATCATATTGGATATGAAAAAAAGGATTATTAGGAAATTGTTTTT
The DNA here is from genome assembly GCA_003342815.1 of Eudromia elegans. Classification (NCBI taxonomy): domain Eukaryota; kingdom Metazoa; phylum Chordata; class Aves; order Tinamiformes; family Tinamidae; genus Eudromia; species Eudromia elegans. The sequence continues at coordinate 381,618 of PTEX01000183.1, forward strand.
TTCCTGTTGCCATAACTGTATAGACAATCATAAAGCACATTTTAGGGCTATTACCAACATGAACTGTGGGAGGCTGATTTTCTCATTTAGAACTGACTCATTCTGCTCATCAGAGAAGTTTTATTTTAGAGCTATCTCTGCAAAAGTAGCCATTTACCTCTTGATACCTCCCCCCCCTTTTTTTAGGAGGGTCTAAAATAATCTCCATCTCTTAATAAACCTTGGCAAATGCCATATTTCATGGATTCCCATAATCAGAACCATTGATATTTTTTCACATAAACAAGGTTGATTTGCTGATAATGACTACATGACTATAACTCATTTATGCTATGAAAACAGTCCTAAGCAATCTACACATACACAATAAGAATCTATAAATGTTGGTAGTATCAAAGCTATTAATAGTTTTCCAGTCCTAGAACTGGAATGAAAGTCTGTCAGGTCCATTTACAAAAAGGAAAGGAATGAGTCCCTACAATAAAATACATGGGAAAGGTCAATGGGCATCATTGTAAAAAACAAATTTTTTTGTGCCCATGTCTCAGAGAAAATGACTGGTATAAGAAAAATGCTAAAAATTCGAGCATTAGCAGAAGCTGTTTTATACAAAATCACTAGAGGATATTATTCGTATCATCAGAGACAAAGACACTAAGCCCACGCCCTCTGAAAGGAAAGGTACTGACAACAGCAAAAACCAGTATAGGACCTAAGATATGTTTTGACACTAGAAGTCCATACCACCATTTAGTACTTCCAAGCAATTATTAAAAAGATGAGTTTTTGGAGATTTGCAGCCTGAATTTTCTCTCATTTAGTTTCATAGAGAAGTACCTCATCCATGAATTTCCATGTCAGGGGATTTTACATACATTTTCTTTTAGAAATAGAGCTAAGAAAGGCTGAATTTCCAGTTGAAAAGAAAGTGTAGCCAATGGCTGGTAACTTCATTGCTGAAAGCAAAACATTAGAAGGCTGAAGGCAGAAAATTTATCAGGTACATGTGTTCCACAAATAAGCTCAAGAAACAGGGACTACATAAAATGAAAATGACATAAGGATATTTTCATGTATTCACTGCGTAAATATATGCATGTGTACATGCTGTTGTGTGTTAGACTTTATAATACAGCACAATCATCACTTTTCGTTGTATCAGCGATACTTGTAGAGTAAATTAATTCACATATTGTATATTAAATGCTTCTTAGTTTGTTCCACCACTTAATAAACATAGAAAAATTAAATATAAACAAAAATCTATATAGGACGTGAAATACTTTTGCCACAGGAAACGTCCATGTTATATATATTTTTTTCCTATAGAACAAAGAACAGAGTAAAGCTGATGCTGAAAGTATTCATACAATCTCAGCTATTTTGTAGTTACTCTTTCTGATATATGAAGAGATATTGACTGAAATAATGTTTGGCAACCAATATCTCTCTCTCTCACTACTGTCCCGTAATAAGCCCCATAACTGTTCAGTGTCTGCTTTCTAATGGCCAGGTAGAGACTGTAAAGATTTTCCCTCCTTCTGTCACTTTATTGCTGGTGACAGGGTTACTGCCTAGGAACAAAAGAATCAAATTTAGGATGTTATTCAAACTTAGTCCCAGCCAAGGTCTTCCACACATTAGAATTGTGAATTATACATAAAACCATATCAGAGCACTGTGGGTCTTCGACTCCATTTAGAATAAAAAGAATGAGGTTCCCTGTTGTAATGAATAATGACTGAAGCTGAAGGAGGAAATGCATACACAGACATTAGATTATCTACAAATTTGGCGGTTAAGTTACTTATCTTGAATATAAGAGACGTACTTGTCAACTTTCATTTCTTCCTTACTCATACAGCAAGGATTTAACTTGGTCTTCTTCAGTGAAAATCATGATTAACATTTGAAGAACTTTCTCATAAAATATAATAATATAAAGTACAAAATATAGTACAAAATATGATATTTGACTTATACTTTTAAATTTCCTTGCCAACAATGGACAGTGTATAAAAAAAAATAACTTCTGCATTCCTTACTTTAAAATTCTGCTATAAAGCCATTATTTGAAGGGTTGCCTATGGAAAAAGGTACTAGGGAAGCATGTAGCCAGCCCGAGATTATATTCTCAACTGAGTAAAAGAACATACATTTAAGTTTCAAATTTAAAACAAATTCCCTTCTAGCACTGTGCTGGGGAAAGGCACTTCACATAGGAAGAACAATTCCACTTAGCACTTCGAAATCCTAGTTACACAGCTATAACCTTCATCATCTCTAAATACTGAGGGGAACATTTTCACTTGAATGATACACTACAATGGGTATCACAACAGAAGTCATCTTTTCCAGCACACCTTATTAAAAGATTTTTTAGTAATGCACATGGAAATTCTCTGGAGTCGTGACATATTGCTCATCACTAAATGCATTGAATGGGCTAGAATACAAGTCTTACTAAAATACTACTCGGTCATTTTGGTAAAGATCAACATAGATCAATATTAGCATCTTTCCAAGCCATTTTTAAATAAGTTTTGGTCACATTCAAAGTTACTTTTTGAAAACAGCTCTTATATCCAGTACGTTTTACTGGCAGCCTTTCCTTCTGATAATCATCTGCTTTTTCACCCTGAGTGCTTCCTATGCATGCACCAACTGCTGTCACGAGAGTCACTTCCATATTCTGCACAGGATGTCAGCCATGGCTACACAGCTGTGACGTGTGTGAATAATATTGCTACTCACCTGGTAAGCCCAGATAACATATGCTAACCTTTTCATTAAAAAACACTAGCTAAATAGACAGCCCAAATCAGGGTGACAATTATGTATATTCACGCACAAGTGTTCTTGTTGAAAGTTATGATAGCTTTTCCTCTGAGACTTGCTATTTCAAAACATAATTGTTTGAAGAAGTGTTTCCTGGTGACACCATGTTATGTATTACGGCAGTCCATAACACTTGTATTCTTGCTTTCTTGGGTATTAACAAAGCAGTGCAAATTAGACCCATTTGTTTAAAATACCATATACGAGAAGGAGGAGAAAAAGACTGACTTTGGAGAATGAGAAGGAAAAAAGGGGAAGAGGAGAAGATATTTATTTGCCACTCACAGAAGAGCTGTAAACCAAATTCCTCAAAGAATATATAACATACATTCTCAAATACTGGTAAACAATTTACTTGCCATCATCCGAGGTTTACCTCATGCTACTGATAAACTACTGGCATCCATGAATCACTGTAATTGTAAAACCCAGATAAATGCAGCGGGCAGTTTGAAACCTGCAATAATTCCTAGCTATTTGTGTCAGATATATAGTCTCTTGCACTGTAACTATTCTACTTTTGTCTAGAGGAGCTATGTGTACACAGGTGTGTACCTGCTTTTTATTTTTTTAATCTGGACGTGCAAAACAAAGTTTGGTGTTATTAACCTCCAAGAATTAAAATTATAATTTAGATTCCCCAAAAGAATCCTGAAATGAACAGGAGAAGACATTTTCTTTGCTTTACATCAGAGCATCTGTTAAGATCATATTATCAGTCTTTTACTAAACACATATGCTTTTGAAAAAAGCATTTATTCAGAAGATCTGAAACAGAATAATTAACTTAAGACTCAATAGAATAAGATTTTTTATGTTTCTGGAGCCAAGGGAAGAAAAAATATTTTCCCAATAGTTCACCTAATTTCACATAAAATATGTCAGATTAACAGGTCACTCGTGAGGAAAAGTCCTGGATTCTCAATTTTTGTAGGGAGAAGAATAAACTTTTTGAATAATGCTAGGCAAGTACAATCTACTGCAAGTACCCCTTCATCATGAAATTAAATTAAAACAGCATATAATAAGTTTGTTTTTTAATGACTCTGAGTCCCAGAGGATACTGTACTGGGTGGTTTTAAGTTTGCCTGTATGGATTTGCTAAAGTTTAGAGTGACTGGGATGAAGTCAGTTCTGAATATAGATCCTGCAATGTGCAGGTGGAAGGCCAGGTTGGAAACTCTGAATATCCAGCTTTCCAAGCCAAAGTTTACACTATGAACAAAATTTATAGTCAATAGCTCATGGCCTAAAAAGCCTACTGTGACAAGGACCTACCTTTTAAAATTGCACCTATATTTCCTATGGCTACATACCATTATCCTGAAAAATCTGCACTCAATGTCTGGAAGCAGCGTGAGGGAACAAGGATGCAAAAAAGACCAGTTCAGTTGAGAGAGTGTATGAGGTTCCCAAAAAAGGGTGCTGAATGTTTGAAGTGGGCTGAAATGTTCACAAAGCCCAGACATCTTTCCTATAATTTAAAATCAGAATACTTTCATCACCTAGTTAAGGATACACTAGAGGAGGAAGCTAGCAAGGAGTTCTTCCTAGTGATCAGTAAGGTAAGTGCATACAAGGAGAGAGGAGGAAGAGTGGAACGACAACAGAACATGGTGGACAGATGAAATTCAGTTTAAACTACACAGAAGCAGGAAGTTATCTCTATTACTGTAACATTTGAATGATATAGATAAGAGCCCCACAGACAAGGCTTTCAGGAAAGGAATTTTGAAAATCACTTCTCTGTTTCAAAGGCTCCTTTTCTTCGAGTAATTACCACAGATCTTACCTATGTCTCCCCCTGAGGACTTCCTTCCTATTTTGCAACCAAAAAATAACCCAATGAACCATCCATGCCCAGAAAAGATCCTGAAACTCTCTACAGACTTCTAGGAGCTGCTAAGAGGATTTGTCAAGAGAACATTTATCCACATGGTTACCCATTTGCTAGCAGGAGAAAGACTTCCAAGAAACCTTTTGTCTGCTCCCTTTACAATCCAAGCGGTCTCAGATCTGGCATTTCCTGGGAGATTTGGGATGGTATGGCTGCCTTTGTTACCCAAGCCCACCCTTAAGGCTAGTGCACCACTGCAGCAAATGAAACAAATGTAATTGTAAAGGGACACATGCTAATATCAGACAGATTAATTAAATGGCTTTTAATAATATTTGTAGCTGAAGAGTGCACTGGCCAAATCTAGAACATACTGAAGAAGGCTGTGCTGCCCATCTGCAGGCTGCAAGCACTTGCAGTAAAGAATTTCTCCTCATGCTCAAGCTCTCCTGTCCTAGCCACTCTGTCCAGGTATTGATGCACTGGAAACTTCCTCCTCCTTCACTGTCCCAAACAGTTTCAACTCATCTGAGTTCTGCCACAGTTCATTTTCTTCACCCACACATTGCAGATTTCTAGACAACCCTCTCTATAAAGTAGCCGCTGAGCAGTTTTGTCAGGCTTTTCCCCAGATTCTCTGAAAATTGCAGCCTCTTGGACTAGTTCCACATTTTGAATGCTCATGTCTGGCCATATCCCAAACAGAGCAGATTTGCCAGCTCGGCCAGGACATTAATATGCACATTGTGTCCCTTCCCTTCCCCAAAGGCTGGCATTTAAGCCTTGAGAATACCAGAAAGATGCCTGGGAGGATGTGAAAAGATCCTATCCTAAACAGAAAGAAAAAAACCTGCGATATTAGAGACCCCAGTACACCTTATGATTAAATTCTGAAAACAAAAGCCTAGGCTGTCTTAACAACCACATCAATAAACATAGCAGGAGTTTTAAGCTAGTTTTAAATTACATAACTATTAAAATACATGAAAGACAGCTGTGCTCACCTACACATACACATACATAGACTCTAGAAAAATGGTCTTTCCTTGCCTTTTTAATGACCAGGATCTTTTCCTGTAATGTGTATCTCTGAATTGACTCAGCCCTGATAAACAAATGAGTACAAATTAATTTCCAGTGTATGTCTACGTAAATTATACTTCTACTTTCCAGTGGGGTGAAAGTCAAAATAATTTCTAGTGGAAATTTCTGCATAATAGTAATATTACTGTCATTAATTTCCTAGTTTAAAATATTGGAAGTGCTCACCGTTACATCAGATTCCTTTTCTTGAACTTTCCTTTCAGCATGTCCAAAATAAGTATTGTCTCTATTAAAAGAATTTGGTAAAAGCAGCTTACATTTTTATGGGACAAACACACCTGACTCTTAGGAA
>PTEX01000183.1:388028-517196 GCA_003342815.1 Eudromia elegans
AAAAAAAAAAAAAAAAAAAAAGAGGCAAATGATTCCAAAAGATCAACATAGACTTGCATTCTGGTTTCAGATAATTTTAAAGGGTATAGGAGTGAATTTATTAATTTATAATTTATGTATTAATAAAACATTTTACATAATAAATATATTAATGATCCAAGAAAAAAATCACAAGTAATACACATGCACTGCAAGCCACCACGCTCACACATGGCTTAGTTTATACGGGTGAGAAGGCTACGTCAGCCAGTTTCCCTTCCGAAGTCTCACAAGTTCCTAAGCACACTTGTCACTGACCGCTCAGGAAACCAGCCTTTCCTACGGTATCAGGTAGCCATGGTCAACTGGCCAGCGAGAGCAGTGAAGGGTATCAACACTGCACATGCTTTTGAGACTGAGCTGGGTAGCCAAACACTCATGACACTTGGCTTCTGTTGAAGGGTAATGTAAATAGGTGCAATATACTTCAGCCTCTCAATGGAGACATGACTTTTACTCCCTAAGCAACTACCTTGCTTAGGTTGCGAAAGGTAACCGAGAGTATTCAGTAACGGCTACAGATATCGATAAAAAGCTTCTGTTAACACGATTGAAAGCTAGATTGGATCACGAATTATTACAGTACTTGGTAATTGTAGCCTTCCTCTCGTTTGACAAGATAATAAAAGTTGGTGATCTGCTACAGTATAACAAGAAAGAACAAAAATCATATTATGCAAAACCGGATTGTGCTATGAAGCAACTGCCTTAGAGAGTTTTCTTACATAGAGATTTTTCTCTATAAGGAGATAGTCATCACCTTAACATCTTGCAGTTTCACATGAATATGTAGATATATCCTCAAAAGACCTCTAAACTATGGAAAAAATTAAGTCAGTGTTACAAAGTGGCAAACCGTGGCTTGGGAAGGCACACAGAAAGTTTGTAGGAGAGTCACAACTTCTGATGACATGTAAGAATGAGCAGTTCAGGAGGAATATAATAAAAAAGCTTCAGTATGTTCCACACCCAACTAAATGTTCAATACTGAACAACTCTAAAGCACATTCTGACCACAAAGGGTCTCTCACAACATGTTTTTCAGCAATAATCTTCAGTAGTAGAAAGTTTTCAAGATAGTATATTTTCCCCATCCTCAAGCATCTGCAGAACAATCAAACTTGCTTCTTACTTTCAAAATCAAAGCAGCAAGGGAAGTCACAGTAGTTTTCAGCCCTCAGCCTGAAAGTAAATTTTCCCCTTCTCCCCCAGTTTTATTAAAATCATTCCATTTTCTTGTCAAACCAGATACCTACTTTTGAAAAAGCAGGGTGTATTTGCTTTAGGCTCTGTGCACAGAGACTAGTATGCTCTAAGACCTTTATCATACGTCAAAGCTGACTACCTACTGCAGTAATCTTGAGATGAAAATGAAATATCATTCCTATGAAGTCTTTTGGGACTTACACTTTTCTATAACAACTCTCTGAATGAGAAAGATCCCCTGGGGTATGAGGATAGCTCCACCTAGTTCAAAGGACCTATGTCAGCTTATGGAAAACAAGAAAATGCAGTTGGTTTGACACTATATTGTTTTGATAAATTTTCTATTATTTTCTAATGAATTTTCTTAATGGTTTATTTGCATATGTTTTTTCCTCTTATAAAAATATCTTCTAGCAAATATTTCTTAATATTTAAAGCCCTGTATTTGATATAATCTATACAGAATCAAGAAGATTCAGAATTTCTTCAGCAATGAGTCTCTATTCCTGAAAATATTCCAGATATCCTATCTCATACTATATCACATACCATCATATAAGTATTTCAAGATGTATGTCTAGTGTCTTCGTGGTATGAATTTTGTCAGGAGAAATCATAAAAGTTTAAAATTTTAAATCAGCTTGAGGGGCTATAAAACAGAACACAGGAAAATAAAATAAGGGCAAATAATTAATTAGATATGAACCCCAAAAGTATGGTTCTGTGGTAGGGTTCAAAATATTTCTACATTTAGATTGCTGAATGCTTTCAGAATAAGGTCTTAGTTTTTAATATTTGTTTATAGTTTGTGGCCTTAGATGCACCTGCAAATTCAAATGTGAAAGACAGCAAAACTTTTATAAAATCTATATAAACAATTATCCCATCACTTCTCCCTGCATGTAAACATTTTTGCACATCAGGAATACAAACTTGAAGCACTCTGCTCAGTTTGTGTTTCACTCTTGGTCTTAAATGAAGAAAAGTCAAGCTAGAAAAAGTTATACAGATGGCTTATTTGAATTTCAGGGGGAAAAAAAGCAATTTTCTAATGATTCCTATATTAAATTATGTTTAAAGTTTGCTTTTGAACCAGAGCCATTTTTATATATAATAAATTATAAATGTGGACGGAAAGATAATTTTTATCCTTGATTTTCTTCTTGACAAATAGTAGAATGACATTAATCAGTAGCTGCACTTGGCTGGTAACTACCTAAGGCACTAGCTCTTCAATTTGTTTGTGCTTGGTTGTTGCATTGCAGTACTGAAGGCATTTGAGCTAAGGACTAGCAGGTACCTGCATATATAAAAAAGGAAAAATAAGTTTGTATTATAGCTACATTTTCAGTGAAGCTTGAGAACACTTGTTAACAAGTTTTGTGATGGACAACTAAGGACTTTGGAAAACAAAGCAAAATTACAGACCATTTTAACAATCTACTTGGCAACAAAACAAGAGTCACTCTATGCAAATTCTTTAATTCAAACGTAAATTAATGTTCAGAGAGCATATTTTAGGGAAGCAGATGCAAGCAATATGCTTATTCCTCTATCTATATTATAGAATTAAATAAAACCTGTATGTAGCAAAATCAAGGATGTTTCTAACCAAGAATTTACATATTCTCGGAAATGTACATACCTGAGGGAAAAAAAAGCATAAAAAAGTGTGAAAAGCTTTTTAAGAAAGGGTACAAAACTGAAATCTGGCAACATTTCATCTCAGAACATCTGAAACATAATATAAGCTTTGAATCTTGGGCTGCCCATCTGCTGGGCAGCGTAAGATGACAGATTTGGCAGCTGCATGAACTGCTGACTGAACCTGTCACCATCCCAGAACTTAACCGCTATCTTTCATAAAACAAAACCAAGAGAATTATTCCTCAGTTCTTCCCCTTGCAGTCAAACTAAAGACTAAAATGTCTGCAGCTTTCTTGATTCCCATGGAGTTCATGGATGTGTGTCTGGGAAGCAGTCTCTTATGAGCCCGGAGCACACATTTTGTACCCAGGATTTTAAAAAGTACCTCTGTGAGATTTTTTTGGTTGCAGTTGAACCATAAAGTGAAACATCCTTATGCTTCGAAAACTTCCACCATTACATATATTTCAACTTTGTATCAATAAAACAAAACCAGAACTCAGAAGGGAGCTTCTCCAAAGCAGTATTAGAGTGAAAAAAGTTCGTGTGCTACCAAATTTACAGTCAGAATGAGAGCTCTAGTAAGCATGTGACATGGTATAAATAACACGCAAACATTGTCAACAGCAGATCATTATCATTTTCACTTGGAAAATCTTCATTGACTCAGAAACTCAATACTGGAACATTAGATTTTCTTGAATAATAGTTATAGGACTGACACATATTTTTCTCAACTCTCAGAGTTCTTGGGGAGTATTTTAAATTTAAAGAGGGAGAAGCACTGATGAGGTGTGTGTCAGCACAGAGAGTGTCATTCATGAGTAGAATATTATGGCTTTTTAAGGAAACACAGGCACTCTAGCTCGAACAGAACATTGCCATTGATTTTATTACCCGCCCAGACTAAGCACTATTTCACCCAGTGATAGCCATTATCTTTCAATTCTTCCCTACTTCACATGCTAATGCACTGCATATTCAAGGAAAAAAGGTTACAAAGAATTCTAGATCATTATTTTGACAGTTATTTTTAATGCTCCTGTGTATCTGATGATAGAACATTTACTAAAAAATAAACCAAAAACATTTCTTCATTATGCTTCTCAAATTTAACCAGGGTTAAAGCAAAAAAAGGAAAAACTCCTTCCACATCAGTGTTCAGTTACGCTGCAACCTGCCTGTCACGAAAACATTCAGATGTTCACAACATTCAGAAACAGTATATGTATCAATTCTTTGTTTGATTTGCATCCAACAACTAATCTCCATATGAAAAAAACTAACCTTTAAAGACAAGAGAGACTCAGCAACTAACAAAACATTTTTCTAACAAATATCCTGATTCTTCAACTGACGGTGTTTATAGAAACTTAATGAGAAACATGAGAGGTAAGATCTCTCAGTAAGAAGGAATAATTATGCAAATGGCATGGGTTGATTCCCTGAAATATTATAAAGATAGCATTGGAATAAAGGAGCTCTCTGGTCAGCAGCTAGAGGCATGCACTTTGATATAGCATCTTTTCAGAGCAAAATACTTTTTTACTGTTTGGAAATTGCATATACATATATATGTAAATACACACACACACATATACATTTAATGAAACCAAGCTGCTTAAGTGTCAAATAAAGCAAAAAAAAGTCAGAATCTGTTCATGGTCATCCTTCTTTTGCATTATAACAGAGTAGTGAGCACTCACCCTGGGGTCCTGAGGTTATCACACTCACAAGTGACATAGGCTGTGTGTGTCACTATGACGGCAAGTCACCTCAGATGAGCTGCTCTAACATCTCCAGCAGATAAGTCAAATTTTGGACAACAGCTCAACTCTCTATTAAATATACAAAGCAAAGTCTGCTTACCTAATATTTGAGCTTAAAAGAAAGCATCAGGTCTCCCGTGAAATATGGCAGATGGGGTAACCTTTCCAGGATTAGCATCAAATACAGCTTTCACTATTTTAGGGGAAAAAAAGGCAGACCATAAAAAGTTCTTTTTATAAGAATAACCATAATAAGATACGTTTTTCTTTTTTTGTTTGTCCTGACTTTACCTATTCTGTAAATATAGTGTGTTTGATCTTCCAAGGTGTTTATTTGGCTCATTTTATAACAATCTGAAGTGTTTTCATCAGTATATACAATATATTGGCATATACTGTCAGTCCTCAGGGTCAGTGCTCCCAGCAAATTGTTACTAATTCATTTAGGAATGATTTATAAAGCTAGGAATATAGCTAAAATGGACTTTGAATTACTCTGCTTATTTCACTAGTTATCCTAAGTTTAAGCTGGTACATTCTGCAACAAAATCAGAGGATCATTTGATTTTTAACCAAAATTCTCATATTTTAAAAATTAAAAATATTCTGAAAGAGGGCCGTGTTTTCTGACTGCATTGAAACCGCTTTGCTATCCCTCTCAACAGTCAAACTGTAAAAGCATATATGTGTATAGAAGGGCATATGTTCTTCCCTACATATACAGTCCAGGATTAGTCAGAAAATAACTTGACAATAATTAGGAAGCAATACTTCCCACCTGTAATAGAGGGAAACAGACTTACAGACTGAGCTCATTCTAGGTAAATAATACAACAAACACAATGTAGTTCAAGAACCACCAGAGCCCAAACGTCTTGATTGGATTTTGAATTGACCCAAGTAAAGCTAACTGCCATCTAATCCTGTCTCTTCAAAGGACACTGATTTGTGTCTAATATTTTTTTTTCAGTGATTTGAAGGTGTTTGCAAGGTTTTAGAAAAGATGGAAACTAAACATGTACTTCTGCACTGGCAAATCATATTATCAAATCATGTACCATACACATACCACCACAACAGACCCCTTTCACCCTCTAACACCGAATGTATCTGCAGCATATTTTTTCGATTAATATACAGTAGATCAGAGTCAGTTTTTGAGGTTCACCTCATTCCTCTCTCCCAAGAAGACCAAGAAGTGTAAAATAGAATTTCACTTTTTACTACAAATACCAATCGGCTGTTATCATCTTATACCCAACTGCAGACATGAAACATCCTCTTTTACAGGTCTGAGAGCTTACCAGTGAATTTAAACAGAACTGCACAGTCACTGTCCCTAGTAGCCATCCAGGCTGTTTGTGATAAATGTGATTTGAAGAGCTTTCCAACCAACATTAATGACACTGTACCTTAGATTCAGCATAGGCCCAATGTTGAGCTCCAAGATACTAGTCATGAGCAGAACAGTATTCATTTCTGTAAAAGAAAATGTTTCTGTGCTTCTGTTTTCCAAAGAAAGCTGTTTGGGATCTGGAGTGACAGCAGTTACCTAGGCAGAGATGAATGAGCTGGTAAAGTGGAAAGGGAACAGTCTGAGCTATCTCACAGAAGCAGACATGGGGATGTGGATGCCTCTCCCCTGCTTTTTTGGCCGGGTGTTTTCAACACCAAACGTCTGGGCAAACCATTTAACCATTTTCTTAGCACCAAGTAACGTAAAAAAAAAAAAAAAAAAAAAAAAAAAAAGGAAAAAAAAAAAAGAAAAAAAAGAAAAAAAAAAGAAAAAAAAAAAGAGACAGAGAGAGCAGAGAGAGAGAGATCAGACTTAGCTGAATTGATTTTTCAGAATGAGAAGAAAGCTTAAACAACGCAGGAAAGTATTTTCTTTCAATAGAAGTTGTAGAACTACCAGTAAGCATACAAACACTGAAAAAAGAGTTAGGGGAAAATTCAACTTTTCTCCAATTTTTCTCAGTTACTTATCGAAAAGTATTGTGGGTGCTGCTTTGATAAACAGAATTTCACCCTGTATCTGACTTTCAACATAGAGCAAATAACTGTATTACAGACTGAATTGGCCCTTCCAGAACATTTTCTAGTCCCTTGCTTACAACATGTTCCTCTATTCTTGACCCAAATTAGACTAACAAAAAATCCGAGTGCTAAGGCAACAGCTCTACCTCATTTCAGGTACAGAATACACAGGAAGGAATAGTTTCCATGCATCTTGAAAGTACAGAGGATTAAGAAGATAAAGAAATTTCTAATATTTCACTTAACTGTAATCAAACTATGGTGAATATTAATTAAGCCACCTGTAGTTTTGCTTTCAATATAGCTTGGAAAATGAAGACACAATACTTTATTCAAGTAGTGATACATCCACTTAAAAAAAAGATCAGAATATAAACAAAAAATTAAAGTACATTCATTTCTTTTTTCCTCAGTACATACTAATAACCACATAGCAGTGTTTAATGAAAAAAGAACATATGCACTCTGTTACCTAGAGGCATTGACATCATGACACATTTGCTAAGCCAGCTATTACATCAGAGGGCATATGAGTTCTTTCTTCCTCAACTACTTCTCTCCCCAAATCCTTTTCTTAATCCATGACCTGAGAAGGTCGCTGAGTTTATCTATTTTCAAACATTTATACTGGAACGTTGGAATGGCCTAGAGACACTTTATTGATATACAATAAGCACAGTTCTGTTTATTTTCATCTAGTCCAAGTCAAATAACTGGCATAAATCCCTTCAAATTTTATATATCCCTATACTAAAAACAATAAAGATAGACCTTGAAGGTCATAATAAAACCTACAGATAATCATATTGGACTTAAAATCTGCTTTAAGGAGGTTTTTCCATAAGGAAAACTATAGCCACTAAGGAATCTTTTAATATATGTAGGGTTAAAACAGCATTCATATTTAATGTGTAAAAGAACAGTCAGATCTTGGAATACTCAATGAGCAAACATACTTAAAAATTAAGCTTTTAAAGATCATGAATTATAAGATCTTAAAGCCATCTGCTGTTAATTTAAAATATACCCCAGATTTTCAGATACTGAGTTTTCAAGTTTAAGGGTCTTTTTTTTTTTTTTTTTTGTCTTTTTTATGATTATCACTATTATTTTACATATGTTTGCAACTCTATTATATTTACTATATTTACTGCACATAGATGGTGTTAAGAGCAGTGCAGCTACATTGCTAAAGGTATGGGTTGAATCAACCTTGTTTTGCTGAGACTGCAAAAATATTCTCAGTTAAAATTATTTCTAGAGTGCTGGAAGGGTTGAGTGAATTTTAAAAATTCTCAAAAAAAAAAGAACAGTGGGAGGAAGTACTTTCCTAACAAGAATAAATAAAGTAAAAAATAAAATAAAATAAAATAAAATAAAATAAAATAAAATAAAATAAAATAAGTCAACATTTTCTCAAGATAAAGTTTTGAATGTGGTCATAAGTACTGTAGTAGGAATTGCTCTCTAGGTACCAAAAGTCCAGCCAAAGAGGCTTCAATTTTCCAGGAGTGATAGGGATTTTTTTCTCTCTCAATATCTCTTTGTTTAGAGTACAGAGCTCTGTACGAATAGAAGTTTTTGTAAGATCTACTCTACTCAACATCCTGTTTCAGCTGAAGAAATAATTTCTATTAGAAGTCATAGATTAATTGGAATTCTAGTATATTTAAATTACATTCCAGTTTTCACCTCAAAGATGTCAACATTTTCTCAAGATAAAGTTTTGAATGTGGTCTAAAAATGTCAAAATATGCCCTTGAGTATATCACTTAAGGCAAGGATACACACAACAACTTTTTCAGCAAGATAGACTTTATCAGTAAAGAAATACCACAGTTCATAATGCTCCCTTGAATTCAATTTAAGTCTCTCAAAGAACCTTTTTATGTGAGGTTATATTCCCAAATGTTAATAATTTTCTAATGTTTTGTCTAGTGTATCATCAGGCGCTAAAGTATTTTTTTTCCCGCCACAGTCTAAGCATTTCACCTTCAGAAGGTTACTCTTCAGATTCTGTTTAATTTTTCTCTTTCTAAGCGTCAGCCAATTACTTCTAATTACTCCTAAAGTAAAAGACATGATATAAGCTCCACAGCAGTTAAATTCCTTTCAAATCCCAGAGCATACTCTCTGAAAAAATTACACAATCATTTCAAATTCAAGATTTGCATGCCTGATCAGATCTTTGGTCCGCATTGTTTTGTGGCCTCTATCCAATAATGATTACGACGTTGCAGAAATAACCCACAGCACTTCAGCAGAAAGCATAGCTATATTCAACTCTCAAACTTTTGTCATCTTCATGGAAACTGCTGCCCTTCTGATTTTCCTCAGGTTAGTGTTCTTCGGCACTACTGCAAATGAAATGCAGCAGGTCACTCTACCTGGACTCCCCTCCTACTCACTCCTGTAGTGAGGAGGTCACCTCCTCCCTCTCATCTTCTCTTTAAATTTTGTAACTCTGCTATTGGACATCTTTCAGCATGTCTCGCTGCCAGCTTCAATCTGCTGTTCCATTTGATTCTCCAGTTTTGTGTACTGTTCTTCGTACACTTTCATAAGATTAACTTCTGCTTCCTTACTCTCCTTCTACACTGTGCTCAACCTTCACTCAGTTTTTAATAGTATGTTACCAAAACTTGACCCCCGAGAAGACACGTTTTGTGATTATTAACTGCAGAAGAGAGAACATTTTAAATTAAGCTTGTGTGTGTTGTGTGGTTAAACAATTTACACAGTTTTATTTAAGGTAAATACTTCAGGCATATTTTCACTAACATTTCTCTTTTCTTCACTAATTCAAAGTAATTGTTTCTACAACATCTGTTCATTATTAATCACACTTTACCTCCATTCATTTCTCATAAGAGTATAAAAGAACAAGAGCCAAGATAGTACTGCAAAAATTGACAGATCCTGCAAGGATGGATCAGAACCTTTTTTTTTTTTTTTTTTTTTTAGCTTTTTAGCCTTTCTTTTATAATTGCAGAAAATATATTGTTTTCTTTTTCATACATTGCAATGTAATGGGAGAGCATTGAACACTCTTCAGTCTTCCTATTTAAATATAACAAGAGCTTGGAGTTCATCAGTATATGAGCTTTGATGCTTTTCTAACTCGACACTGATTTTATTACCTGTATAATTATTATTGCCTATATTGAAATTCATCTGCTGTTGTAACAGCCAATCTGTTCAACTGCCACACTTGCCCTGGTACTTTCAAAGCCCTTTTAGAGATTCTCACAACTTCTATTAATTTGATTTGCAGAAATTCTTTAGTTTCATCAGAAAACACCAGTAAACACACTGCTCACTTCTCTAACTGCCAGACTCACTTTTTGACCATATACTAATTTTCTACACCATCTAGCTTTATAAGTGCCAACAAGCTAATATTTCTAGTTAATTTACAGGTCATGTAGTGACCTAGGAAGATCCAAATGAAGAGGGTGTAACAGGATTAGAAGTACACAGGAAAACAGAAATCAGCAAAATAATGTAAGGCTCCACATATTATCCCAGAGACAGAAACTGATTAAAGTTGATAATGAGTGTCTGCAACAAATATTAACATTAACTTATCTTCAAAATGGAAAAATATAAGGAGAGATGTGACACACCCTAGATACTTATGTGACACAGAGACAGCATTCACTTATATTACTGTATTGCGTTAGTGCTAGTTCAGTTGCTGCACACCTGCAAAATAATGTTCTATGGTCTCCGTGCTAGAGAATTTCTTAATAATAATTTCATTATATAAGGTATATATTCAGCAGCACACATACTCTTGTAAGTCAGTCTTGACTTGTCAGTCAGAATCTATTTACACCTTTAAAAGGCAGAGACATCACCTTTGATAGCAAGCCTTCTACACTAGTATTAGTTCACACAGTTCTGAGCTGTATTTAACTCAGCATGTCTTAGCTTTCCAAGTATACATACAGTAGGTTTTCTCCAAGTCATTAGTAATGCACTATTCAATAGTCTCTGGGATCTAGGGCACAGTAAGGACAAAGCTGTGAAACATTTTTTAAAGAGATTTCAGATTTCCTTCATGATGGGATACCTGTGTTAAACTAAATAGTAGGGAGATCAAATGCAACAAAGCAGTTCTCTTCACGAGTAAGACCAACTAATATTTTTTTATTCCCTATTTCTTAACCAATATTTAAGTTTATGGTAAGTCAATGTTTCTGACATGTTTGCTTATTTCCCCTGAAGTCTCTTGGATCACATTACCATTTGGAATACATTGAATATTACAAGCGTCAATATTCCAGAAAGATTCATGTNAAAAAAAAAAAGAAAAGAAAGAAAGAGAGAGAAAAAGAAAAGAAAAGAAAACAAAAAACCCACCAAGCCTGTTGGATGACTTTCATTTCCTTTTTATTAACTTGAAAGAAAAACTCAGCAGGCTTAGTAGGCATAATTACCCTTTCAATAAGCAGTGTTGGCTTGATCTGCTCATATTGTTTTTATCACACTGTTGTATGGCAATATTTTACCTTTAATGAACCTCATTCGATTTCGCATTCATTTCTGGTGAAGCATAGCAGTCTGCAATTCCCAAAGACTTTCTAAATTCCTAGTTTTATATATATATGCTTATATACATATATATACACACACATATTATTCCAGTTACTTCCTAAATTTAATCAACTGTTACTGTTAATGATTGATTCAATAATTTCTGAATATCTACAAGAAATTCAATTGTTAAAACACTTCTCTTTCCTGCTAGAATCTCTGCTGGATGCCCTCTGGAATCTAATGCATACAGGAAACCTGAGGTAGACACTGGAGAGAGAGGATGAAACTCTAAAGAAACTGTTGCAAAACATGAGCATGAGATTGATGAGCAGGAAACAATGCTTTTATACTTAAGAGCAATCTCTCATTTACCAGATTTCAAAACACTAAAATTAGAAGTTTCTGATTTTTGTGTACTCTTAAGTTTTAGATCATAATTTAATATATAATTTTAACTTTGGTGAGAAAAAAAATTACATTCTGTTAAAATGACGTATTTATATCTTAGCTTTCCTTAGTCACCATCTTTCATGTTGGTAACTTATATTTAAAAAGATTTTCTCTTTTGACTGCCCATGTTCAGAATTTAGTTTTCTGTAATTAACAGTCATAAATTGGAATTATTTGTTAGAATGTTTTGATTTTGTTTTGATTCACTGAAGATTGAAATATGACCCAATTTGCATTTTTTATTTATATTCCATATGCAAAACTAAATAACATTTCTCCTTGATGTCTCATTGAAACTAAACCTCTTAATATGAGCAGTGAATACAAAATTACAACGAACAACAAAAAAGTTCCGTTTGCACCTGTGCCATATTTTCAGAGACAAACTTGATTTTAAATTCACTGGAGAGAACTGTTCTCTTAGGATAGTCTCTGTTCTCTTAGGATCAATATTTTTACCCATTTTGCCAGTGCAAGTCAAGCACTTTTGAATGTGTATATGAAAACATTTTTGTAAAGAGCCAACAGTGTAATAACATTGGAAATGGATAGCAAAACAAATGGTAAGAGCCTTTATTGTAGTAGATTCATAAAAATAGTTTTAACTCTGCCATTACCATGCCAATAATCCATGGCAATTCAATCACCTGCACGGCTCTTGAATTTCACTGCAGAAGTATGAATTATACAGGAAGCAGGAATGTCATCCACACAACAGCTGCATGGCACGAGTGTGGACAACACACTCCTATATGGGTAAAACACTTGGCAATCATCCAAAAAACTGGAAAAAAAATACTGGAGGAATTTGAACAACGATGCTTACAGTGTTTGTTACAGCTAGACCACCACAGACTCACAGAATGCTTAAGGTTGGGAGAGACCTCTAGAGCTCATCTAGTCCAACCCCCCTGCACACACAGGGTCACCTGGAGTATGCAGATATAAATACGAGGGAGCCAGTTCATCACACTGAGTAGGTCATGGCCAGACAGAAAGATTAAATGAGAAGCAAACACTAACAATGCTGCAAAGGCTGGGACACATGCATGGAAAGGTGCTAACAGACAGGACAAAAATCTGGATATGTTTACTGATGAGCAGCTCTGTTTTGTCAGCTGAGATAGCACCACATCCTCTTTTTCAGACATCTCAATCTCAAATGAACCCAACTCAGTCTTAAATGTGGCAATTCCACTCTTTAATTCATGTGAGTAGGATGAGGCCTAAAATGTAAATTTTGGTAAAGTAACTTTGTGTAGCTTTAGCAACAAAAATCATCATCCAAAACCTAACAGCACTTAACCAAAAGTACAAATTCAGGAGCAGCACTGGCTTATAGGAAGTCAGCTTGCACAAAGTCAGACAGGGGCCTCCAATTTCTGTCATTTTTCACTCATTCTTCCTAGTTTTCTTGCAATTAATGAAGATCTGATAATTTCTGATAACTTTTTACTAATCTGTAATGCTTCTGCCAAGATCTAAAAACAAAAAATTAAATCTGCAAATATGCCGAAAAGTTGTGAGCTAAAAAAATTTGAAGATAGCTAGTGAGCTAACATCTCATCTCAAGCATTTTTCACCATGGAACTACTACATACCCAAACCTGAATTTTCTTGAAATAAAATTTTCAATCAGACCATTTCAAGTGCCTTGTAAAACACAACATATATTTGAACTGATTTCTTATAGCACTTTTTTTTCCTGAAAAGATTACAATCAACTTGAACAGTTTTTTTAAAATTCCTGTTAATATATCTTTGAAAAGACACATTTAAAGTGAACATGTCTCTACTGTATTCGCAGTATATATATATATAGTCTCAGAAATTTATTGGAAAGTATTCTTTAAATATAAACACTTTGAAAACTAGGTTGATAGAGTTCCAGTAAAGCAGAAATTTTATTGCTGTTTACAGTCAAGATTTTACTCCCCAAACTTAGTTTACTCTTACAGATCTGTTGTGTATCATCACCCATTGTCTTCCCCTGCTTTCACTAGAATTCCATTCAGAGAAGGTTCTTGGAGAAATTTTTATCCTTTATACCAAAACAAACATCAAAATCAGTTAATTCATATGACCAAAATTCATGTTCAAAATAGAATTTAGAGGGTGAAATGGACTGTTTAGTGGGATGGTGTATACAAAACATTACAATTCTATTTTCTAGTGCCACAATGTCATCTTTCATTGAAGAACAGAGCAGAGCAGTATTCTCCAAGGCTTTTCAGGAAATATTACACAGTTTGAAACCTTCAGGCACGCAAAGTCCTGCTAAATAGATGGAATTGCAATGAAAATTCTTTATAGTTTTCCTTTTCAAAATGGTATTACTGATACTATCATATTATAAATCATGTATTCAAAGATGCTGAAATTACATTGCTTCTTGAATTATTTTTCCACCTCCTGCCCCAATGCACTCTATTTTGTGAGATGGAAAACTGGATTCAGCTAGTAGTGTCCTACAACCCATAGAATTTTGATCTAGCCTCAATATCGCTGTACAAACTGAGATCCCATTTTGCCTTTCAAGACATACCAGTTTCATTACCAAGTTACTAGTCTAGCGTATTTTTAATTATGAGCAAATAAATATATAAGATTACACAAAGTTTTCTACATAAACAGAAAATGACCAGCAGTGGCTGACATGGATAATAGCTTTTTCAACACAGAAAACACCTGGTATTATCTTTTTTCAGAGGAAGGGAAAAAAACTGAAGTCTAGCAAAACCTGACAGATATTGTGTCCCAATCTTTCCTTAAAATGTCAAAAATCAGTTTTGCAATATTCATACTCCTAAGAAAATGTCGATACCTGGGATATTAATTTATCCATTAAGAACTATCTGTGCAGGAGACTCATTTATAATATCTGACAGTGAAAAAGTAGCTTTTGAATGCAGAGTATCATTTACCTGCTACATATTCCTGTCTCTATGACAAACTGATGGTCTCTATGACAGCTTTCCAGATAAACCTGATTCTATTCTGCCTTGACATCATTGCATTTCTTTTTGTTGTTTATTAAAAATTGTTAAAAAATCAATTATTTTCTAAGAAGTCATGCTGTGTTTTGATTAGAAGGGAAATAATGGAGGAATTAATGGTTTTGAGGTAATAAAACCCAAATCTTGCTTGTGCTCTGTTGCATTAATCTAATCTAACTTCTCAAGACATAATTCAGATAATTAATCAGTTGCTATTGGGTACATTCATTACAACCACTATTGTATCATTTATATTGAAAACAAATATGTTTCTAACAAATGATGCTATTTCAAAGCTGGGTTAGTGACAGATAGTTCCATTAGCAATAGCAAATAATTGGATAATGATGAAGAGAAGTATAGTAAAGGCTTTGGGTGAAATTACCCCTCTGCATAGAGCAAACAGCACTCAACTTATGAATCACTGAAGTGTAGAGCAACTTCTCCATTGCACATGATTTGCATTCTCCACAGACCTTCCAAACAGCTATTTTATACAATACCTTTAGCCCATTTACTTCAGTAAACTCTTATCTTCATTGCTGACCAACCGCAACAACAAAAAGACTGAAGCAATAATACAACATTATGTGTGATAATATCCAAGTTTTTCTGAAAATAGAGATAGTTTTCCAATGACCTAGTAAGTTTTGCCTCAGGCCCTTGATTTACCACTTTACAATAAAGTGCTATCTTCATCCTATTTTTCTCATATTCTCACCAAATTCTAAAAAAGCAAAATCCTAAAGAAGAAAAGAAGCTTTTAGAAATATTTTTATGTGATTTTTTTTTAAAAAAATCCACATAAAACTAAAAACATACATACAAAATCCCCAGAGAAATGGGACTTCTCACCTCTGGACAGGGCACAGGCAAGAGCTCAAATGGAAATATCACAGATTCCTGTGAACTGCTTCCTGAGGAGCCTTAACATGCTAAAGAGACACGAAGGATTTGGTTAGAGGTAATTTACTTGCTTATCTTGGAAAACAAACTTTCGTAGCTATAAATTAAAAAAAAAATTATGGCATGAAACATTAAAAAATGTTTCAAAAGATGTCTTTATTTTTTTCACGCAGTAGTCAGAAAATATCCAAGTGTGTGTGCGCACATGTGCGTTCTCATATGGAACTAGCAAGTCAAGACATTAGTATGGTTGGGGTAATCAAATCCTTCATTTTATAAAGAACTATGACTTGGAAAAAGTTTTCTTTAAGGCTTGCTATATCTCCATGACCTAGGGATGTGCAGAGGAATAAATATTTAAATATTTATAGTAAATGGAAGAAATTCACCACGAAAAAACTTTAGTGATTTAGACGTTTACTCAGAATGGGGATAAAAAGCTATTTGAACCTGAATCTTTCACACTGCAATATACAGCTGTTGGACCACAGAAAACATGTTTGATTCTCTCAAGTGTAGCCCCCTCTGATTCAACATAAATTCAACTGTCCAAATTCAGGCTGTCCAAAGAACAGGTCAATTTCTAAGCATTGTCTTAAGCCTCCAGACACAAAAAGGGAGAACATCTTCAGTTCCCACCAAGGAATGCAGAAAGATGAGCTGGAAAAACGAAAACCATTCACACAGCAGGTCTTACAGCTTTCCTGAGGATATTGCTTGCTCAACTTTATTTCTTATATACAAGACTGGCAGGTCCACAACTGCCTTTCTGAACCAATAAATGAGAATATGAGGACAACATTTTGCTCTTGAAGCCTTCTACATTTTTTTTGTTTATTACTTGAGGCTTTATGATCTGTTTTATACTATCTTATAATAACTTAATTTAAAAGAATTAATATGGTATACGGATTTATTTGTTTATAGATAGATTCTAATGCCCTGTAATACACGTGGCATCTGGAAACGATGCACTATTTCAATATTTCAGCTCACATTTTTATTTATGAACACAGTCAAAGGGCACAGGCAACCAATACTGAGTAAAGGGGTTATGGCCCAAACTCAGCTGCTTGCTTTACCGCTTGCCTTACATGAACACTGCCTTAGACCTGCTGGTATCACAGCAGATAAAGTCTGTCTCTGCTCTGCATCTTCAAATGACTTCAGTTAAATAAATGATTAAAAAAAAAAAATCAAAAAAACAATGGGATGAAAGGGTGGCAGATGTAAAGTTAATCTGTCAGACCCAAGGGGTAGTAAAGTCCACTAAAAAAGAACAGGGGTACAAAGAAGACAGTAACAAACCACCCAAGGCCTGTAATATAATGAGCTGCTCTGCTGTAATCAGAACAGTAACTCTTACCAACTCCTTGGACTGTTACATGTTCATGAGAAACTGCTTAATTTATTTATTAGGATGTGATCAATAGCCATACTTTATCTTTTATCTCTATGTCTGTTTTAATTGTATCCTTAAGCATGTCAACTGGGATTATGCACAGAATAAGTCAATAATCAACAGGGCTGAACTTCTTTTGTAGCACCAAATTTGACAGAGCTATTGGAATTGATGGCCCCTGAGATACTGTCCCACAGTGAGTATGAGCAACTTCGAGCAAAATATTGAGTGCAATACAGACAGGAAAAATGAAAGTTTCATTTATAAAACCAAAGAAGAAATATTCCTCATCTATTTTTCTAGATATCAGGAAAGCTTTCCAAACTGAAATGATGACTAAAATTTGCTGTGTTCCCTTCTTCCCCTTGTGTATTAATTACTATTCCCTGCTTATCTGATACTAGCCTGCTTTTAAATCACTAACTAAAATATGAGATGTGGAATGCTATTTTAAGCCTAGAACTCTATTGTTTCATCAAGCTGAATAGTATTCAAAGAGGCGTTACCATGCGTTCCAGATCTTAGGGTCCATAAAAAAGAAGAAAAACAAAGAAAAAAAAGGTTTACCCTGTGTTTGCAATGTCTGCCTCAATGGTAAACTAAAAGTCATTATCCTCTGGAAACTCTCCTTATCTAATTAATAATGTTGGAGCATGACCACAAATACAGCCCTGTTAATTTCTTACGTCAAAGAGGAAGAGAAGACTGTTACTAGAAGAAAAGATTCCTTCTGTTTCTTTTCCCTGGCCAAATTACCTGTCGAACCCATGCTCACAAAATACTCTTCTATAGTATATTTCAAATCACACCTTATTGGATGATCACCCCAGGTAAAACGTTGGCTCTTGGTAATGCAGAAAAAGGTCTGAAGATTGTTTCAGTAATATTTTTGCAAGATTATGTGAATAAATTGCAAGTAAGTCACCAAAATACAACAAAACACAAAGTCCAAAAAGCGTACTAAGCAGCAGAGCATATATCTACTGATTTGAAAAACAAAATTAATAATTCTCTGATGCTCAACAATTTCAAAGTTCATTAAGGAAAATATACGTGGCCATATATTGAGGTCGGGCAGGAAGTTTAATCTTCCCTCAGTGCTACATAAACAATCTACATGATATTTTGTAGTTTATGATAATTTCCTTGCATCTCAAACTACACACAAACACATGTTTTACACATGTGAATGAAATGTTGGCTTCAATGAACTTGTGTGGATCAAATAATTTCTAATTGACAGATTTCAGGGATTTCAGTGGACTTCATCCAGGATGAATCCGTGTGAGGATTAGGACTTGAATACAAACACCAGAACGCCTTCCTAGTGCGCTTACCAAAAAACTATCCAAACGCTACATGAAACTTTCTTTTCAAAAGCAAATTTACTAGAGCAATAAAGTTTATAATATCAACCCTCATTTAAAATTCCACTTTTCAAGTTTTGCTTCCCAGCTTATTCATTGTAGTTCTGTTAATATTCAACATGTGCCTTAGAGCTCTTGTGCTTTAATCATTCATTACTGCAAATGATAAAATGTAAGTCTCTTTAAATCAATTATAGGAAGGTCTCTGAAGATATTTTTTTTCCACAAATCGAACTCTTTTTCATGTGATTTCAGGAATTATACTGGACTAGTACATCTTCTGAATTCATTGTCTTAACTCAAAATGAGAGAGATCATATCCAAGATTTCATTTTGATCTTTCTAATCTGCTTGTGTAGCATATGATTATTGCAAGTTCTAGAAGCAGCAGGAAAGAAAAGTTTCAGCAAATGAATTCTACTAATCTTGCTATTATTTTTGTTTTTCACCTATCTTTTTTCATATGTTCTCTGTGTAAAGTTCTCTTTGTTCAGTTTTCTACATTTACATATCACTTCCATATCTCCCATAGCCTTAACATAATGCTGGCTGTTATCAGAACACATAAAAACTTTGTTATATATTTACAATATATTTTATTAAGGGCAAACCCTTGTACTACTGACTCTGCTTCTTGAGATACATAGCTATTTTGCAGAGATCTTCCACCAAAGCACGTACTAGATATGGGCCAGCTAAACCTGGATAGTGCAAGGACAAACTACAGTTTATGGTTAGAAATATGGTAACTTCAAGTTACCAAGTTGAAACCTTCTGTGTCTCTGAAAGAGTCATTGCATTCCAGATGTACGGAAAAAACGCAGGTTTGTAATCACATATGGAAATGTATATTTGCCTGTAATCTCTTGCCATTTTTGTTTTTCTTCTGATTTAATACCTCTCCTCTAAATTTTTTACTGTTAGGTAGATATACTTACAAATAAAAAGAGATTTATGGTTGAACTTATGTCTAAGGTGATATGTAGGCAACAGATGTGTATTTATACCATGAAAACAACATAAAAGTGTTATGCAAAACCATTTTCAAACTATTCACTAGATTCCACCCAGCTACCTTCCTTTCTCAAACGTGCAGTTTATTTTGCACTTAAGGCTTTAACCAAATCCTAATCAGGGATACTAGATTCTACCCACTGATTTGAATGGGCTTTGGATCTATCTCATGCAGGGATGCAATTAAGCATTTGAATAAAGATGTTCTCAGGTTTAGTGTTGTTCAGGAAATCAAACTCTCACCAAAGCTAAGCAGATAGCATATATTCAGAAATGTGTTAAGAAGCCTAGCTTCATTTTCCTGATTTTTAACACAGCACTTTTATTATTTTACCTTTTTTAATAAGTAATCTTTACAAATACTCTACCATGAGATTGACTGCAACTTAAAAACTTATTTCCTACCTCTATAGATTTTTTTTCTGTTTAAAAAGAATTATGTTTTAGAGTGGTGAAGGTACATGTTATATTCTCTACAAAACCAATTCAAGTCTCAAGGCACATTATAAGAAGTACTATAATATCACACGGATTACATGCTAGATATCCAACAGGTCAAATCAAGCTTGATGTCGCAAATGCAAAACAGCTTCATTTGGATGCATGCAGAATAACCCAAAATACTCCATAGAGACAGAAATGTGTAGGATCCTCTGGGCATCACATAGAGCAGACACTTACCCTGTCACTCTGTCTGCTGCACTCACTTCAATCTATATATTCAAGATTCAAAAGGAGAGCTACTGTCACGTCAGAAGAAAAAAAATATTTCTTAAACCATCCAACCCAATCTCCCTACCCCATTATTTGACTTCAGGCCATATACTGTACTATATCAAACTGTAGACTGTCACACGCATTTGCAATATGTTGTGTCACATCATTAGCTAGTGCAGACATTCAGACTAGAGACAGGATTATATGCATAGATATGTACACACAGGGATAACTACATGTGATCTCTGCTCACTCAGCTGCTATTTGGTTACGCACAGATCACTTTAGGGATATATATACATGATACAAATGATCCATGCACCATCTGAACTTCCTTTGTACCTTGTCTGGCGCTGACAACTTGCACAAAATCCAGCTATACAGAAATATTACTGTATGTGTATCTAACTTTGCAAATTTCATTTTAATAATTCAGACAAGCATAGGGATTTAAACTTTTTAGAGTCTTATTCTTTTTCACCTGTTGTCATGGATACTACATCTTCTCTTTCCCTTTTGTCTGCTTCATCATATTTGACTTTTCTGTGTTGGTGTCCATGGTGACATCCTGCTATCAGTACACAATGCATGTCTGAACTTCCACATTTTTATAATGGGCTCAGGTATGAGTTCCCTCTATGTGACTGGCATTATTGCATCTTTACTAAGAGAGGCCAAAAAAAATCAGTTTCTGTGTACTTACAAGATATTTTCAGCTTTATTCACTTGGATAAACTCATGAGTTGCAACATCTTATTTTCAGGATGGCCTCTGGGGACAACTGCCATATATTCAATCCATCACACAGGCAAACGAGGATGCAGAGCAATCAGGCAAGTGTTTATACTTCAGAATATAATTGGCTAAACTTTCAGAGATGCTAAGCTTCAGAAGCAGACAGCATGAGCAAGCAGGCAGAGTGAGCTGCGTTCTCTCAGAATCCTCCTTAAAAAAGAAACCCACAATAGAGCTTTCAAACAATCACATCCTCCTCAAGTCACCTGCAAATGATTTACCAATGCACTTGAAAAAAATAGTTTTGGAAGCACACTATTTTCTTTACTATTATTACTTGATTATACTGTCCTTTCAGAGGGTCGCACACTCAAGGGACAGACCCTCTAGGACTAGCTTGAAGGGCCTCCTATCAGGACTATCTGACATGAAGGCACAGGCTTAGTCTCCCAGATGAGGCTCAAAGTATCCATGCAAGGTCATTATTGTCCTTTCCTGCTATAGGTACCACACAGTCCAGGCTTACAGAAGAAAAAAATTATATTAGTCAGAATACTCTGGGAAAACTCCAGACCCCAGCTGTGTCAGTAGCGAAGCTTGCAAGAGCTTTAGTAAGATCAGGATCCCCATGGCCTTTCAGATTTCCACACTGAAAAAACGTAACCTGGACATAAAGTCATTGTGAGCTCTCAGTACTACAAATGCCTCAGTGAAACTCTGAAGAACAAGACAAAGATGAGTCACCGTGCTGGACTTTGCCTGGTGGCTGCTTTCAAATGCTCCATGAGTATTTTGACAGTAGGCACTTGTTCTAGTCAATATGTAAAGAAATAATTCAGATATGTTTCAGTTTCAAAGTAGCCCAAATAAAGGATGTTTACAGCTGTATGAAATCATAATCTGTCAGGCATAAGTATAGGAACTTTTAAGTTTTTGGCATTCACAAAAAGCTCCATAGTGTAATGGATTGTAGTAATTCAGCTGTGAGTGCTGGGAAGCGCAGACTCACTAGTTCCTCCCCAAGATGCAATTCAGAAACGTCTCACTAATTTCCTTCACTTTTTTCATCTCCCCAAGAGACCACTCTTCTAACTTGCTTGCTCATTACACCAAGATCCAAAAACTGGCTGCTAATTACCATGTGTTTCAATTCTCATCTTAACTGGTAATCTGGGAAATCAAGCCATGGTCTCATATGTGCAATAAGATCGATAAACTACCACCTAGACTGCTGAGGCACAACGCCAGGGTTTGTTCTTATAAAAGGGCGGCTACACTCCAGTTTGCTCCTCAGCTCTAATGGTCTTGTGCTAAATTATTCAGCCTACTCGACCAAACTTACATTGTACTGCAAAGACAAATACCAAAACACAAATATGGACTAACAACTATAGATAACCAATCCCAGTAGAGCTTCCAAGTAATAGATGAAAAAGCAAATGCTTATTTTAAAGGCCATTTTACAGGTTATCTGTTTTTGACTCTGAAAAGTGGGAAGAATGGAGATGCAACACATGAGTAATGGCTATTTTGTTAGCTGAAAGTCAAAGGACTTCACTGACTTTCCTAAAATAACAACAGTATAAGTACAGCCAGCCTATGCAGAGAAAATTAATCTTTCCCATGAAAAAGCTGGTACAGGCCCATTGAATGCAGTGGAGTTGAGCAAATTCACACAAAGAGTAACTCTGACAACTTTCTCCATACATGTCCTCAGTAAATATTTACCAGATAACACAGAACTGAAACTATTAAAAATCTCTTTGCCATCGTTATGGTCCGATTTCAAAAGTTACAGAAGTCTTTATACATTCTTACTAAAGTTCTAACCTTGAGATATTCTTGCAGACCAGAAAAACAAGTAAACAGAATAATTAATAACCTGAAATGTCTGTTTGATTTTTCAGGAAATAAAAAAAAAAATCAAGCAGAGAAAGGGACATCTACAAGACAACACAAAAGCTCCCATGTTGTACATTGGTATTAGACTTGCAGCAGGCAACATTTAACCCCATTCAAAATGAAGTACTGTTACTGGCCAGCAGCATTTGCAAAGGATTGCACAGTTATAAACCAGTAAGGGAGGTTAATCCATTTTCTGTTTCATAGTTCATGGCAGTATCTTGATTTTATGGCACCGCCCAACATATCTCATTCTATTATGGTGTTCTAAAATTAAAATCCTTTATTTGTGGCCTCTATATTTACTCTAATGCTAAAACCTTAAGCCTCTAATCCTAAGGTCATTATCTGATCCTTCCAGTATATCCTCTCTGAAACCTTAAAGCTCTTATCTAGGGATCTATCGCAGGGTCACACATCTGTTTAAAGACATGATAGCTTTGAATGCAGAAAAAACCCTGCTGACAGCCCCTCTTCACCATCCCTGATACTTATGTAATATTATCCAGCAACTTATTTTTGACAGTGGTACGTTATGCTTATTTTTGGTTGAGTTCTTCTTCTGAGCAAAGACATCACCTGCACCACTAGAGAGAGTTAAAGCTGCAAGTAATTAAACGAGGAGGAAAAAAATGCCTCCAGGGGATTAGAACACTGCTATATGTCTATGTTCTTTTCATTAGTTAAAATTGTGGGCATAGAAATGACATACAAAAAAAAATAAAACCCACAATAAACAGCAACTAGATCTATTGATCTAAAATAAATTTCTTACTTATAGTTTCCCCCCCGCCATAGTGCTCTTTATCTGATCATTCCAGGACATCCAAGATCTGTCTAGAAGGGGACTTTTTTTTTCCGCTTTGTTGTAACATGTCAGCATGAAGAGAGAAACAGCTGGAAGCAACTTATGCCCAGTAGGGCTCAAGCAGGAAATAGGAAACAAATTTGTCTGTTTGTTTACTTATAGATAACCTCCTTTTAAAGGATAACTGAAAAGGAGACAAGGCTCTAGGCACCATAATATACCATTAATACTACAATTAAATCCCAGTAATATTAAAGTAATCAATTATAAAGGAATCAGTCAGACAGTCATTAAGAAAAAGAAATTCTCTACACCTTCATCAGTAAGGAGTATATGCAGGCATCCTTCCTCAGACTCCCAGAAAAATAAATGCTTTTCCTAGCATACCAGACAATCATGAAGCAACCTGTTCTAGGCCTACACCAAAACAGAGTGATTTTTCAGACCATTTTTTTTTCTTTCTTTCTTTCTTCCTTCAAAGACACAGATTGTAAAAATCAAACTCTTCTGCATGGACCTTCGAGATGCAGATACATTGTCTACGGCTGTGTCTGAAAAGCATGAAGGATGAACAGATTCTCCACTGAAATAGAGACTAATTTCACACAAAGCAGTCTCCCTTTTTCTCATGCTTACCAAGATCACAAGCAGTTTAGCTTGCAGAGATTTCAAGACTGTCTCTTCAGAAGCAGCTGAGCACTTCCTTAGGAAGGCAGGGCTAGTTGGAATACCATGTGGAAGCAGCACAGCCTCTACTCACCCACCTCCACTCACCTCGAGCTTTGCTCCTCCTTTGCAGCACAGTAACCTGCTCCGGTTGCCCTCCCATTTGGCCTCCCCCTCCAAGGCAACCTAAACCACCTTAACAGCACTAACAGCCACAGCTAAAAATCCCCTGTTAAGCATGCATTCTATTATCTACCTTCAATATGCAGGGCCCTGAGATGTATCAGGCAATTGTGAGGGACACAGAATAAAGTTTATGATGGATATTTGCACTATAATTACCCTACGTTTGTGGCTGCTTGTTTCTCATACAATTATTTTTAGCGACTGAGAGCTTAGAAAAACAAGCCTACATGGAAGTAGTGACCTGGCTACTCCTGCTGCTCTTAATTCTGCTCTTACTTAGATGTTGCTCTTACTTCTTACTAAGAAGAGACAATCAATGCCATAAAGACTGTGCAAATGTCTTAGTTTTTTTTTTTTTTTTCCCCCAAACTAATTTTCAAAAATCCTCTGTTCACAAAAACTCTACAAGTTTTCAGGGATACCCTACCCAACAGCAATAAAACAGATTTAATTCTCCTTCAGCTTTTCTTCACGCAGAATTTTCCACCACTGTCTTCTCTTCAGAGAGAAAAGGCTCTGTGAAACCACTAGCAAGGAAACATGTCAGGGTTTCAGCAATAGACTACAGCTTTCTGACAGAGCAGATCCAGATAACTTCTGGATCACATCTTGACATGTTCCCCTGAGATGAAATAAAATTGAGATCAGAAGGTTCCAATCATCCTGTTGAAGATCCAAGGCAGGAAATCTGTTTTCAGCTAAACATTGCTAAACACAAATTGCTATTTTGTTACGTGTTTTTATTCATAAAAAATATATATTCCTTATAGAAAAATTAGGCAATTATTATGTTTCCTGGGATCTGTATTTCTGTTTCTCCAAATCTCTTTTTTTTCTTCTATGAACTTAGCTTCCATACTTTTATTCCCCTTGATCAACTATAACCACCAGCTTCTTGAGAGGACTGACAGATGAGTATCATGGGAGACATAATCTATCTAACCTGAAACCGTATGAGACAAAAGAACAGAAACATGTTTCTGAGTTACAGCCTCAGAAAGCACCAATGTGGCTTTTCAAGGTGAAATATTTGGGGTTTATATATTTCACAGACATTTGCCTTGGACAGCGGGGCGGAGATCAGACCTCAATATTTTAGAGATACGTAAGGCTTAGGCAGACCTGGAAGAGGTTTGTTTTCTTCCCCTATCCCACCTTACTCCCTCTCTTCCCAAAAGAAAGGGAAAACAAACAAACAAAAAACCCCAACCTTTTTTAAAGCTTTACATTCATCTTTTATTTTTCATCTCCATTGATACTGTCTCTGCCTTTCTCCTCCCGCCTTTCGGAAGACAATAAGCAAAACTAAACTTCCAATCTGACTAGCTAAGCACCGTGACATATCAATAATATCTATTGATGCAAAATCTGTTTTGGAACATTTCCACTCCACACTTTTTTTTTTTCTTCACAGAGAGAAGCAACTGGTGTTTAACACAAAACTTGTTCAACTTTGGCTTGCAAAGCTAAATGAAAGACACTAGGACATAGAAAGCACTGTGGTGTACTCAGAAAGATATAATGAAGCATAAAACAAATGGAAAAAAAATCCTAAAATCCTAAACATTTAGCACAGACTAAAGCACAGCTAAGAAGCATCAGGCTTCTTAAAAATAAATGTATGCTATATACACTGTAACAGGTAAGTGGAAGCAAGGTATTTTGAAGTAGTCTGTCATCACATCTTCTAAAGCTTTAAAACTTTCCTCCCCATCCTGTTGAACTCTTCCCCTATGTGGAAGATAATTATATTCAAGTAGAAGAGAAGCTAATTTGTAGGTCTAATGTAGAATTGCTTTTAGAAAGTCATAAAATTCTTTTCAGAGCACTAAGTGTACAGCAACATTGTCATAAATCAAACAGCTTTCAGACTCACATCTCCACTTTCTTTGTATTTAAATCCCTGCTGATAATGCAGGAACTATTACTATCTAATTAGCCCTTGCTTTGGAAGCTGCGTATGCCACTGCCGCAGCTTTTACAGCTCCAAATGAAGCCAGAGGGTATGGTAGCACGAGGAAAGTCAGACTGACTGTCTTACCCAACTGCACTCTTGGCCATAGAGGGGCACAATGGAGTTTTAGAAAGGCCATCATCTGCAGCCCTCTTTTGGGCCGAGGAATTTGTGATACTTCCACATCAAAGAAGGTTTGTGCTGGACTGAAGATCACTGTAGGCTATACATGTCTTTACTGCATCTTTCTTTAAGTTTGAACGATACGCCTTAGTTTTGGGAAATAAAACATATAATGAAAAAAATATTTATAGGAAGTTTGGAATGGTAAATCCAGGAAAGGTGTAGAGCTAATACAAAGCTCAGAACTAGCCAGAATTCAGTTACTTGAATATCTGAGGTAAAGGCCAATACTGGATTGTGTCAACAGGAAACAAGAACACCAGATACGAACAGAGTCTTAACTTACTGAGAAAAACATGAACATCTACAAACGTAATAATAAAACCGGAAGTGAAGGTGTGTGTTCCTTTCTCCTGCGCCGCTGTCCATCCTATCTCCATTTAGCAAGAATGGAAGTTGCCTCCTTCCCTACAGATTTTCTCCTGCTTCTTCAACTACGTTAACACTTAGTTCAGAAGGCATATACTCTAAAAGTCAAAATAATTTTTCTGCCAGGTTATGCACATGGATTACTTAAAAAATTTTCAGATTTTAAAATTCGATTCTGTGGAAATGAGTTTTTCCCCAAACTTCTAAATCATATACCCAAGGAAATCAAAGTGGCGTTTGGACCAACTGAGCAATTTTTATTCAACAAAACCATTTTGCCTTCAACTTTTTTATGCAATACAAAACACAATTAAAACAAAATGTCATTTAGCAAAGAAAAACTGAAAATTTTCATAGTGAAATTTTTGTGTGGAAATAATTTGATTTTGCCAGACTTTTCCTCCTCTGAAATACAATCTTTCAGCACTTGATAATTTTGACAGAACTGCATTTGCTGCTTCACAGAGACTCTGTTAGCCTCTTTTGCTGATACAGAACCTCTGGACAAACTGGAAGTAGTTTATTATGTCACCTTAGGTTCTTACCAAAAACTCATTCAACTGAATTTGTAGCTAAAATATCCAACAGAAAATAGAAATTTTAATTTTACCTTTCTTACTATTTCAGCAAATGGTTTTGTCTACTACCTCATCACATGAGAAACTGACTGGAAACAAGAGAGATAGTTCATAAAATAATTAAGATGATGTTTTCTGAAGCCACATCTTCCAATTGATTTTTAATCCTGAACAGCATCTCAGACCCATCCGGTGTTCCCAGAAAGGTGACACTTTGGCATCTTTTGCTTCATTGGGTCTACACAGCCTGTAGCTCTCCAAAGCTCATGTGTGTCATATATTAACCAGATTTCTTATATATATATATATAAAAATATATATATATATATAAAAGTGGGGGGCAGATTATAGGTTCAGAAATGCAGTTCATAAATATATATTTAATTCAAGGCTTTGAGAAAAAAAAAATTTGAAAAAGTTTCCACTTAGTGTATTACCATATTGTCTAAAGATGTAGAAATTACACTAAAATTAAAGTGTCATCTTTTTCCCTAAATATGATAAATCATTGTTTTCTGAATTCACATTTTTAGTTATACCCAGGAAGTGAGTGATATTCAGATCTCTCCCTTTCTTTCTACATTCCTAAAATAATTCATATAAATGCATTTCCAGATCTTTGTGAAAGAGAATTATTTGTTTTGATTGGTAGTTTTCCACACATGTATGTTCATTTTAATTACTGAATTTTCATAGTAAAATT
Source organism: Eudromia elegans (assembly GCA_003342815.1). Taxonomy (NCBI): domain Eukaryota; kingdom Metazoa; phylum Chordata; class Aves; order Tinamiformes; family Tinamidae; genus Eudromia; species Eudromia elegans. The sequence continues at coordinate 416,205 of PTEX01000183.1, forward strand.
TGCTCACCAGTTTAGAAATAAAAGCATTCATCCACTCTCTATTTAGAAAAGGACTTTTCTGGAGAATGAAAAGTCAATACTCTGAAGCAGAGAGGAATTCATCAGAGAAAACTCCAAAGCCAGCATTTTCAAAACAGCTGGATCATTTGTTGAGTTATAGATTTCATTCTCACCAGCCTTACTCAGAAACTGATTATTTTTCAGTACCCATTCTATTTTTTTACTCATAAATATGTAATTTTTACATTCCATAATTACTTGAAATCTCACAAAAGAAAGATACATATCCAATTTCTCTCTCTACACAGATTATCTGATTGTGATGCCCATTATTGCTCTGGCAGGCTGAAATAAATTACATAAGAGGCCTTCCTATTTAGCTACTTCCTGAGCAGGAAAAAAACCCCCACTTTCTCCTTTTAAAGTAAGTCTTATTTTTTCCCAAAGGTTTATTTATGTGCAAGGGATAGCAATTTTGCTCATGTGCATCCTTTTTCTATGGCTGCCTATCTCACATCAACTGAAACCCAACATATTCAGCCTTCCTGAGACAAGAACACAACACTGACAAGTAAGTTCAGCCAAAATCCTGCACTCCCCCCCATCAAGGCTGGACAACTTTCCCTGTCTTCATAGAGTCTTCCGTCCTCTGCTTTTACCAACTCAGTTTCACGAATCTATCATGGATGGAAGCTACCTGCTAAGAACTTAATTGCATTCAGGTTTCTGTTATTTCCAAAATATAACCAGTATGATCATCTGCATGCCTAATTTCAGAGAAAATCCTAGAAGAGTGATTAGTTGAACCTGGTAGAGTGAAATTGGGAAAATACCCTTTTTCTGATTTACTTCCCACCTCATCTCTTGCTACTGATCCCTGTCACCAATGGCAGGGAGACTCCAGAAGGTGCAGAAACCAGGAAAACACAGTCGGCTTTTGGACGGAATTCACAACCCTTATGCACCTATTTTTCCTCATGGGAAACAGTAATATAAATTTGAACATATCCATCTGTACTTATCACTCTGATCATTCACATGCAGAATAGCAGTAGAAATTCCACACTATATATAAAGCACAATGGGTTTTTAAAGGCATAGAATTTATGCTTCCCCCTCACACCAGTGAATAACATTGTTGTGCTTCAGTTTCCCCATTTTAAACAATTTCCTTCCTTCCTTCAACCCTCCTACATTTAGTTCTATCATCTGATTAAAGAGTTCTTTGAACTGAACAATCTATGAGCACAGTCTGTCTAATGTAGAAGTCTGTATGATGGGTCCCTCCCAGACACTCCTCTTCCTTTTATGCTCATCTGCTCTTGGTGCTGACCATACTAATGCTGTTGTTGGTCATAAAGGAGCAATCAAAACATTTTCTACCAATTGTTATTAATTAATGACAAACTATGTTGAACATAAAAGCAGTCTAAAAACCACGGGGTTTTTTGCAGCTTAACTATTATGCTGATATCTGTTGCCTACTTTTGCTTCTATTCTTTTTCCCAGGGGTAGCTGAACCACTCAAGGAAATACAGTGCAAGAAAACACACGGAATCCACCTGCTAGCAATGCTTCATTAGTATTTATTCATTGATTTTCTTAGCTTTAAAGAACATTGAGCCAAAAATCTAACACAGTTTTTCTTTAATTCAGTCTATTCTGACTTGTATATTTCTATTGAATTCCATCAATAATTTCAGTTTGTTTGCTAGTAAACAGCCTTTGATTTGATGGGGCTTGCTCCAGCTGTGACCTTGGATATGTAAACCAAGGATGAAAAATTATGCTGTGAGGAGCTTTTCTTCAGAAAAAAGCCAGAATATAGAAGAAATTCTATTACAGTCAGCATTGACATATTTGAAAAATAAAATTAAAACAAAATATTTTATCAAAAGAGTGTAGTAATCTAAAAATCTTATTTATTTCTTGATGACTTACATGGCTCTTTGAAAGATGATAGGTATAATAGGGAAAAAATGAAATATTATTAAGGTTATTAAATGTTTTAAATGTGCAAATTAAATAGTAGCATGTATATATATACTTCAGTCAAATTATGGGAAAAAAATCAAAAATATTTAATTTATTTCTTAACTTAAAGCAATTGAAAGCCACTAGGATTTAGGAATAAAGTATACTGAAAAACTTTTTTTCACAACTTTCTCATTGAAAGAAGGATGTTTGAAGGAATTGCTTCTAATTGTTCTTAGCTTAAATTTTCCAACTGCCTTGTCAAACAAAGTTTCGTAACATAAAAGGTTCTACTGAAAACGAATCTTACTTTTGTATCAGGGTTTAATAACCTTTAATCCTTACTTAATTAATTTCTGATATTTCCTACATTAAAAGGCTTCCTTACAAAAACTCATATTCAGTCTCAAGGTTTTTGACATTGAAAGCTTTGCATATTCTAATCCTCCTTTTTTCTCTGCTAAGATAATTTGTTTTAACTGAACTTGAATTTGTGAATAATTTAGCCCGTATTTTCCAGGAAACTGCTCTTAACCAAAAAACTGGCTGAGCTCTAGCAAACAGCTAGCTCCAGCCCAACAGCTTTTGAGAAGGTTACTCGAGTTGGTTCTGAAATCTTTACTCACATACTATGCTTAAGTATATTAGAACTCAAGAAGCAGTTGCCAATGCCCGAAGTGCAGCGTACAGACATGCTGTTCCTTCGGAAGCAACCAAAGCCATTTCAAGTGCTAGGAGGGGAAGATGCGGCTTCAGCTTCACCACTGCCCTTTGCTGAAGCTCTGTGCCCACCCCTCACAGCTTGACAGACAGATCTGCAACTGCTCCTTAAAGCCAACCACCTGAACTAACACATGTTCCACTGGTGGCTTAGATTCAGTACAAACTTGTACACTTCAGACAGAAGCCGAGTGTGGGCACTATTTTAGCTGTCTGGGCTCTGGAGGCTGTGATAAGCATCAGGGACAGTGACACCTCTCACTAGTAGAGCTGCAGCCAGACGTGACAGCAAGATACCTCTCCATGACACACTGACCAACTGGGATATTTTATTGACTATACATCTCAGGTATCTTCTCTCCCAAGCAGCTTCACAAAATGGCTCCACTGCGCTCTCCCATCCCACACAGGCAATTAGGCCCAAACAGCTGAAGCGCTAGTCTGACCTCCAATGGAAGTAGTAAGTTCACGTAGCAAAAAATAGATCAACCATTCAATTTAGGTCTTCCCAAAACACATTTCAGATCTAGTCTCATTCAGACATTTTGTCAAAGTTGGTCCTGGCAAAGTGTATACATTTTGCAAGCCATCAGGTTTATAAACGTTTAATCAATTTTATTAAAAAGTTGAGGTAAAGCTTTGTATCTTCTTTTAAAGGTCAGCTGCAATGAGATTTCCTTTTCCCCATGAAGAAACAATTCCTTTTTAGCATGTACGATGCTGACCATGTCTTCTGCTGTCTTCTCCCCAACTCACTGTGCTTTCTGTGGGCTTCTGTCTTTCGTATCATCCTATATCTGATAGATTACGATAATTCAAAACGCATATACTTTGCTTCTATTTGGTCCACCCCCATCCTGTCCTCTCTGGTATTTGCAGATCAGTTTTCTCTGACCATGCTCAGTTTCTTAGGGTAGGTTAAACACGCAGGTGCACAGGCTTTTCTCTATTTTCTCAAACAAGAAGGGGCTCTGCCTGCATTCACCACTCTCATGATAGAAAGCAGCCATACTATGCTTTAAGGGAAAGGTGCTACTAAAAAGGCTCACAAGACACACTGTAAATGGGGAAAGAAAATGCATCTTCATTGCTTTGTAAAGCCTAGCTAACTTTTCTGCTGAATTCCTCAGCCAGAAGATGAAGCCAAAATTATACCACTATGTAGCTTACTTTAACATACAAAGTTAAAAACATCATTCAAAGAGAAAATGAATATTCTTTTCAGTTTAACTTAAATCAATAATTTTTTCCTTTTCCTCCTCCCAAAGATAATTCCATTTTAAAGCTCTTTGTCTTGACTGTTTTTCACTAGTACTTTTGAAGAAAGAGCCTGGCAGATTTTGTCTTTACTTCCACTACCTCTTTTTCGAATGCAGCAGTGCACTTCAAATGTGGGCAGGGCCTATGGGCCTGCTTGGCTTGCAGCTTCATTTTTATATTTGTAGTTTTAATTTCCATAACAATGCCTTTTTCTTTTAATTATTTTAGTGTTCAGTCACAACTACTTGTTTGCTCTTTGAGCTCACAGAAATATATTGAACTATACGTATCACTGAAATGTACAGTAGGTAAAATGTCGGTGCCTCATAAACAATCTGAAACAAAGCAACACAAAATGCCATAAAGCCCCATTGGAAGTCTAGATTTCCACAAAACAGAAATAGATGCAGCCAGCCACTGCAATTCATGTTAAAAAATTGCATGGCAATTCAGCAGCCTATACCCATAATAAAATATTTGTACTTTTAGTTTCTTATGAGACTATTCAGTCACAGAAAGATAGATGGCTTAAATACCTACCAAGTGCTAGTATCAAAAAGGTGCTTAGGTATGGGCCCAACCAAATGTAAATCAATACCACATGCTGAAGAGATGTTTGCTATCCCCTTAGAGTCTAAGTTACACACATGCAACTTTTCTTATCAGTGGCTACCACTCCAATTTTGGTTTTGCACTTGAATATAACATACCAATTCAAAACCATCTGCTCACATATTTAGGTTACTTGTGAGGTATATATGCCTAGTGTTTAGAAAAAGGACTGATTTGAGATAATCGCATATGCGGTTGTATCTGAAAGCGAATTAGGAAAAACAACATTGAGGAAAAATAGCAAAGGAATTGGGCTGAAGGCTATTGAACAAAGTTATCACACAGTGATTGTAAGATTCATTAAATAACCCTCAGTCATTTGTTTGAAATGCTTCCTTTAATTACCATGCCTGAATAACCAACTCCCATGAAGTAAAGCCACTATCCTCCAAAACCGCTATTTTCTTGCACTCATATTAGCATGTATTTCCTGCATTTCTATTGGAATTATCTTTATTATAATTTTTTCAGTTCTTTTTCTATAGCATAGAAAAAATATCATTTGTACCCTTACCACACTACAAGCCCTGAATATGATTCCAAAACATAATTTTATCTCAACTAGAGAGAGGAAACAAATAGTGTTTTCACTGAAATCAGCACATACACTCATCAACCGCTGGAGCGGTAATTAGACTTCTGTTTCCCACCGTTTCTCTAAATAAACAATATTTACTGCCTGTCCTTGCCTCAAGCATCTGATTAAAATTCAATTTTTCCTTTATCAGCTTCTCCAGACAACATAAAGTTTATGCATAGGAAATATCAGTCCTTTAAATTGAAGCACATTGTCTTATAAACATACATTTTAAATAATTTTGTAATCATTCTTGAAAGGCACAGTTTATATTGGCTGCCTCGAATACATCTTAAATAAGTGATAAAGTGCAGCTGAGCTGTAGCTTGAAGGGTTTTTATCTGTTTACTTGACCCAAAGAAATTTCTTCTAGACATTAATCTATTAATAGCAGAGCACAATATTTCAGATGTAACTGGAGTTGCATAATCAAGCAAAGAAAAAGATGTATTGATGTATTGATGTATTGTATCCATGTATTGAAAAGGAAAAAAATGAAGTGACCGGACACATATTCTCTTTGTAGTCTATTTTGAGGAGTCCGTACATGCAAAAGAGCCAGGGCAGTAGATGCTGGACAGTCCAGCACCAGGCAGTGGAACAAGCACTGCACCGCTGCCATCAGCAACTGCCCGGCCCCGCAGAGCATCAGTGTCTCCTGTTCCTGTGAAGCATCGTCTAAAACAACTAGACTGCAATATTTAAGATCAAGTGATCAAATAGGATTAAGGGGTTTTTTTTTTGGTTTTTTTTTTTTTGGGCAGACTAATCTCTTGTTTAATTCTTACTCCAAGTTTTTTGTTTGTTTATTTTCAGACACAAAGGTTTTGATGGCATTAATCCTCAGATTGTTTTCCCTGAATTAGTTAATACAGAATTGACATAAATAACATATGTTGACATAACATGCATAAATAACAACGCAAGTTTCCCAATGTGTCTTAATTTATTTTTCTCCATGGGAAAAAACTCCACCTGTCATGAAACTTCCCCCTATGTCTGGTTCATTTTTAAGAGTCTCTCCCCAAATTTACTTGAGGACTTTCAGATTTTCATTTTTCTAAATAATTTTACAACTGTATGTATTCCCATCCACTCAGTCAGAGCCTTAAAGATCTAACTATTTACACTCAGCACTCATTCTCTAAAGACATTTTTTAAATCGGCAGGTATACAAATACAGAAGCCTCCAGTTGTAGCTTGGCTCTTCATCCCTGCCCTCAATGTTCTGATGGACCAATGTTCCAGAGCAGGACACTCCGCTCCATACCTGGCCTGGAGCAGAATTTCTGGGACTTGGGTCCAGAGCCAACTCACTGACCACATGAAACCTGTGTGGAAAACTGGGACACCCTTGCCCCCAGGGTGGATACTGCACCTTGCCCCAGGCTATCCGCCTAGCTATACTGCTTTCACACAACACTTACCCACACATCACTCACCCCCCATAAGCGGGTGGGACTCTCAAGCTCACCAGTACAGCCTTGGGGTGTTTACATGCACAGCTGCATCTAAATAGCTCTGTCTTGCCCTAGTTGGTCACACATCCTGCACTGAAGGGCAGAGAGAAGGGTGAAGGCAGTGAGTTGTTAACACTTGATCACCATTTCCTGTTTAGCTAAATTGAACTCAAAATTGGAGCATAAAACCGAAAACTTAGATTCAAACACTTAAAGGCAAAACTAAACACTGCTCTGGCATTGCAAATACCTCCTCTTATTTGGAGAGGTAAAGGGGAGGCACAAAAACACTTGGCCAGCTTCCCTTTCTTTTGACCTCATTGAGGCTTGTATGATGCAAAACAACAGGAAATAAGTTGCATGCATTTTTTTGCATGGAAAAATAAAGATTAACTCACTTGTAAAACTTCAATTTGAGCTTGTAGAGATATTTCATACATTCTGAGAGTTTTATGAGTTGGTAAAAAAGTGTAAATGGAAAGCAGTCTAGGTAGAAAAACAGGAAAAGCAGTATTTAACTAGTGTTTGCAGTAAGATCATTAGGAAACACCAAAGCTCCTAAAAAGAAAGGGACTGTCTGGGTTGCATGCATCTGTCCCCTTCTTTTGCAAGTAGCTATGCCACATATAATTCAAAAATTTGGAAACATCCATGCTCCATTACTCGGTTTTACTCTCACTATCAACACTTGCAGTTTTGCTCAGGAAGTAACACTATCACTTTTAAATACTGACACCTTACAGTGCAATTTTAAAATGTGTCAAGTACTGTTTAGCCAATTCTCCCTGTCATGGCAGGAAGAAAGATGTTGAAAAATAGTCAAAAGTTACAGGAAGACAGAGGCCCCTGGGAACATTTCTTCAAATGTTTGGCATTGGAAATAAGAAAATGCAGATGCTGAATAATTCTGATTTAAAGATAATTATTTTTTCCTCCCATAAAAAACATTGTTAGGAGTATTCTAGCAATGAATTATTCCTTCTACTCTTTAGAAATTCAGTCAACTTATAAAAGTGAGATGTCAAGAATTGTGAGACTCATACTGGAACAGGACAAGCAGAAGACAACTACGGAAAATAACAATATTGACAGGACCGAAAGATAGGAAATTAGTGTTTTCCCATTATTATTAAACAATATTTGAGGAGCTGATAATAATGTCTACTAATAGATGCATTAGTAATGATCTCAAAATTAATTTCTTTTAAAATATATTTAGAGCTCAACATTACCACTCATAAGCCAGTTTGGGGAAAGGCACATTTTAAATTCATCTCAACAGGAAAAAAAAACATATAAATAAATCTTCAAAACAAACCTTAACCAAGAAACACACATTAGTGAATTACACAGATCATTAAATGTAAAATGGTGTAGCTACAATTTCTAACAGATCTGAAGTTTTATACAAATGCACAAGATTTGAGAACATGTGAAAAGCTAAAATAGCTTTTAAACTGCAAAACCATAAATATATACTATAAACAATAGTGTTTTCCTGCATATAAATGAAATGCAGGGATCTAGACTACTTACCCTAGCAGCACTCTTTAGAGAGATAATCAATTGCTCATTGACTTCAACACTGTATGAAATAGAGAAGCCTCAACAGAAACCAGAACGAAGATGTTGGCCATAGGCAGGATCGGAAAGACTAAGTCAGACACAGCTTTGAAGCAGATCTCTCTGGAACTCCTCTAAAGTCACCCTTCCTGAAGGAAACTGGAGGATAAGACCACAAAAAAACATATTTTAACAGAATAGACACAGGAATCACTGATTCTACTATTTCCACTACACACACAGTTTGAAGATTTTTGAAAGGCAAGAATGCTGGACATATGCTGGAGGATCCCTACAGGGATGCAGCCCCCACACTGCATCAGAGTGAAGTGATGAAATGTCTCAGTGAAGCACTAGGTCAAATTTGGAGTGCATTTGAAATAGGTCTGCTAGATCGTTTGGAAAGGTAACTTTGTATGGTTTGTATGAACCAAACCATCATGAGAAACAGATAGTCAATGTTTCTACTGCAAGAAATCTCCAGCTCCACAGCTAAGGTAGGCACATTTTTACTCTCCTCTTTCTAAAAGTTTCAAACACCCCAATTCTTTCTTCTTTAAGATTATATCACTAAGAACAAAGATGAGCTAGAAAAGACACAGCTGTCTGTCATTGTAGCTCCAGGACTAAATCTTTAATGACTCCTGACAACCAAGACTGATCTGATAGTATTTCTATGGCACCCTAATCTTTCAAATCTTTCAGAATAAGGCTTATCTTTTTACTTATGAATCATTAGTTACTTTCATTATAAATTAGGGATATAATTTTAGGATTCAGATGCAATTTTTTCCTCCATGTGAAGAAACTAAGTGTATGTTGGCATCATGTGTAACTCATATTTCTTGTCAAAAGAAACTTTTAAGGATAAAAAATATGCTAATATATGACAGTGGAGGAAAGCATGCTTCAGCAGACTTCTCACATGAAGCTTTGCTTGGTGGGCTGTTTAATTTTCACCTCTTGCCTATGTGATAACCATTATATTCACAATTAATTATAAATCACAAACATGAATATAAGGTAAACCTCTTCCAGTAATCTCGATACCAATTTATGTTTTAAAAAAAAGCATTTACATACAAATTGTTCCACAAATATGACAGCTGCTTGACAAGCAGGATGGAATGCTAATGCTGCGGTACCTTAACACAGTGATTTATGACTTCTGGGTACTTTAACGGGAAGCACTATACTTTCACATGAATGATATGAAAATTTCCTTCAATACCACCTTTTGAAAAGGCCATATACATTAAACAATTAACATTTATTACTTGACCTTCCAGCTAACCCTTGTAAAACAAGACAATCATCAAAAAAAGCAAGCGAAATATCTAGTACAGACATTAAGGTCAGACCATCTGGCCTGGATCCTTTAGTTCTCCTTGGGTAGACCAAGCTGTAAATTGAGTTTTAACACAGGGAACAACCTATTAAAACGCTGTTGTCAATAGTCTCTTATTTCAAGCTTTAGATGTCTGATAATTTGCTGTGCCATCTGATTGGCTTCTGCAAACCCATCTTGAAGACAGGTACGTAGTCCACGCTATAAGGAGTCAAGGTAGCATAAAGCCATTAAAGTCACAGCAGATTCCTTTCAGTCTTAACTGAGAACAGTAACTACAACAAAATCATGTCACCTGCATGTATCTTGCACATTTTTGCAACAGCTAGAACAAATTACACTCAAACCAAGAATGAACCACAGCCAGGAAAAGTATCTTAGCATCAGGAAAATAAAAATATAAAAAATAAAAAACAAACACAACCACACACTTGAAAGTTAACCATTTCGACCATTTCCACAAACTACTGTGAAATACTTGCAAGCAATTGTAGCAGGAATGGGAATCAGAGCTTTAGTTTGAATCAACCCAAAACAGCTAGACACAATGTGGGTATATAAGAGACAATTTTAGGTTATACATTCTTTTCTGTTGTGTTGGGAATGAACCCATAGTGTGTTAGCATATAACTTAAAGTAAAATAGAAGCAAAATAGAGCCACAAATTTTATAAAACCATTTTACGATAGCAATTAGAATTAAAATGGTAGCACAGAGATAGATTCCATGTCATACAGACAGCTGTATAAGGAAAGAAGATGCTGTAGAAATAGTCTTTCCTTTTATTTTTGAGAGTTCATGGTTGAAGAGAGCAATGCTCAGGAAGATTGTGTTAGCTTCAGTACTCAAGAGAAGCAACCAACAGCCTATTGAACACAGAAGATTATTAGAGAACACGCCAGTTTCTTTGACAAAGTATTAATTCATTTAGAATGAGAAGCATTAGTTTTTTATGTTAATATTTCTGACAATCATAAGATAAAATATTAATAGTTTAACATTAACACCATATGACCACTAGGGTTAATTTGAATGTGCCATGGAAGTGTTTGAATTTTAAAGGATGCTGCTGTGATCAATATTTTATTGATATTTCTGCTCAGCACTTGGTAAAAAAGAAAAATTGAAACTTGGCACTGTTTCAGAAACTTTCCAAATGAATTCTGCTCTATAATTTGATTTTTCATCAACTGTACTCTAATTCTTTTTACTGGGGACCATGGCAGCTTTACAAACATTTGACACAAAACTGCAGTTTATCAGAATAAAGTTTTCATAAATCATTTATAACGATAGCAGAGATCAAAAGTGTTTGGAATAACAAACTAAATAGATTTGTCTCAGAAATGTACATGACCTCTGATGGTTGTATTTTTCAGAAAAGTCCAAGTGCCTGGAAAGGTGAAAGGTCCCTTGTGTCAAGTACAAAAAAATACAAACAGACTGAGAATGTAAGCCCTTTGCTTATGTAAATATCTTAACACCAAAGTATTCTGTGCACATTTAAATTAAGTAATTATGCAAATCCTCAAGTTCTGCTGCATGAGAGCTTCATGCAAGAGTCTGCATCTTTCATGCTAGGCAAAAATGTATTTGCACATTGGAAACTACACTTTTTTTTTTTTTATCAGCTGGATCCAAATCACTCACATGGCTTTTGGAAAGTGATGCAGATTAACAGTCAAAGCATGGAAGAGTAGATCCCTAGGATCCCAAAGCCTCTAATCCTCACCATCCATGGTCACCCAGTCTAGACTCTCCGGAGAGCAACAGGAACCTACTTTAACACCACACCCATTCAAGGGGAGAGAACCAAAAAGCCCAAGACAGCAACATTAGGCACCTGTATGTTCTGAGGCCTTGCAAACTCCACACAAGGCCTATGGCCTAGCATGAGCAGTGATAGTGACTGTATTACCCGACTACACGACTACGACGCTATGTTTGCATAATATGCTACTTCGACACAAAGTGCCTTGCACCTGTATTTTGTTTGCCACAAAAATTATAGTCTCTCCACTGATAACTTAAAACAGACTCGTTCTGCTAAATGTAGTTGTGTGTTCTTGAATCTGAAAAGATGCGCTAATAACATTTTCTCTTAAACTTCTCTATCGGTCAGGAAAATGGTCTAAATTTTGTCACACAAACAAATGTATGTGCAGTGATAATATGGAGATGTGTCTTTTTTTTTTATAGAAAACAGCAGCTGGATCTGCTAAAAAGATGTATATAGCTGAGCAGAACAAAACTTTAGGTATAGTCTGCATCGTAACACTAAAACTCACCCTCCAGAATCACTGGGTAAGAAACAGAAAGAAGGTATATAAAAAAAAGGAAAACACCACCATCGACAAAAAACTCTACCAATAGTTTTCCAAAGAATATATTGTTCTGAAAGACTTAACAGATATTATCTTTACATCTATGACCAATGATTTTCACTAGTATCTTCACTATATACTGCTTAATCTAGACGCTTTCATGCCTCCTGATATACTGATCCTCAAAGTTCATTCTTATTTTAATGTCACTCTAAAGTAGAAAGTTTTACTTGAGCAAAAATATTGAAAAATAATTGGTTTGTTAAAATTTGAAATCTCCGATGAAAGGGATTGGTTTTATCAAAATTTTCAAAAGAAATTAGAACTTCCACATCCTGCATTGTGACACAACATATCTCGTTTCTTGGGCAGGTAGAATGGTGTTACCACCTTCTTTCAAAGATTTTGAAATTTTTTATCCTGATGCAGAAGAAAGTTTAGAAAATCACGACGTTATGAGATTATGTGAATTGATATCTTCAAATGATCTACATAGAAACAACCTCCTCCACACATTTATGGAAATTCAAAAGCATTTTCACTATTTTAAATACAACTGTGTGAATTTACGCTAATCGTGCATTATTTCCCTGCAATACAAGCAGAATTTCAGTAAGCAGTAAGAATTTCAGTGATGTAAAGCATATATAATTTATTGAACTATTTATGAGAAAAGCCTGACTGTAGAATAATTTGTATAAATACTGTACTCATTCCTACAGATAATTTATAAATAACAAACTTGGGTTGTTAATATTTTATTCAATGCAAAATGCCCAAATTCACTGAAAAAATAATACACAACACAATTCATATGCCTGCAATAATTGCATGTCACCATTCATTAATTCAAAATATATTGTTCTGCAGGGAGGGGAGTATTTTTCATGCCTTTCTATCTGTACAATTCAATCTCTTTTGGTACTTAGCCTTTGTGATCAAGTCTTATGAAGATGTCAGATAACTAATGTAATGATTCCATAGTCAAAAGGGACAGCACCTTTGCCAAGAAGTTTGGCATGACTCAGAGGGCAGCAACAGCAAACAAAGTAAGCAAAAACTTAAATAAGCAAATGGAAAAAAATATAAACTATAAAATATAAAAATCAATACAGAGAGTAAATTTGAAAAGTCACTTTTGCGGTTTGGACAATAAGCATAGCATAAAAAGCCAATGATTTAAATTTACAACACAGTAGGAATAATAACACTGCTAAAAGTAATATAAAAGCAGAAAAAAATTGAGCAACTTTTTTTTTGATAAAATTATTATACATCCTCATTCCAAAAGTTGGAAATTCATTTCCAATCCAAAAGGGATGTAAAATTACCATTATGGATATTACCATTACCAATATGGATAAACATGAAAAGAAATAAAGAGCATAAAAACATTCAAACATCCTAAAAACATTGCTGAGGATACATGCGGATATAAATTTCTTTAACGAAATACTACAAAAGTTACTGAGAACTAAAACACTGCAAGAGCATTACTATTGTGCCAATGTTTGCAAAAGGCAAATGAGCCAATTCATTTCATCTACATGTAGCAGTCAATTTTTAATTAGTTTTTAAAAGAAAATACTTCCAGAAAAGTAATCCTGATCTCATCTTTTCTTGAGATTACACCATGTTTTGAGGAAAGGTAATTTTCTAAAGCTAACTTTATGGTCTTGATTTGCCACAGTACCCCAACACTATTTTGATGAAAAATACAGAGGCATACAGCACAGGTTACTAGCCTCCTACCTGGCTAATTCTAAAATGCAGTTTCCAGCAGCGAATGCCAAAGAATTCTCAGTAAGATTTCTCAGGACTGTGTAATACTTTATACTTTTACTTTACTGTGTAATTTTTTACAATACTTTATGCTGCATAATACTTTCACTGATGATCTGATCATCATCTATATTAAACTTTTTATGACACAAGGATAAGATCACCAACCATTTTATCTAGTATCTATCTTTTTTGATATCTCAAACACGCTTGTCAAGTTGTGTTCAACTATTACTAAGGTATTTGTGCCTTTCAAGACTGGTCAAGATTTTAAAAATGGTTTTAGATTCCCTATTGACAAGAAGCCTTTGAAAGAAGATATCACATCTGTTAGTCACACTCCCTGTACACGCGCAAAAAATTATTACTAGCTTTTAACCAACTACTAAATAATCTTTATCCTTTTATTTTTAAAAAGTTATATTTTAATTGCAGAAGATCTATCTTGCTTTTTATAAATGCCCTTGACCCTTTAATTTATAGTTATAATGCTGGAGTCAAAATTTCATCAGGATAAAAATTAGGTCCCTCTTCTGGAGAAATAGAACCTAGTTTAAATCTGACAAAAACCCAAATCTAGTGTTTACCAATTGCCTACCAGTACTGTCTCCTTGGCAATAGTAAGAGTTTATAATAAAACAAACACTAGAATTATAACAATAATCTATAAATGTGTAACAAACCCCAAAGTCCTGAAACAATACAACTGGAAACACTACAAGATAGTCCAAAAGCAAACTGGCCTCCTGCATTCATGTATTATCCCGAGAGCTTTATATACCCCTTATTCACATGACTTTGTACCCTAAAACACAAGTGTTAGTGTCAACCAGAGTTTAAGCACTACTGTGGTGGGCCTTGCACATATATCCAAGAAAAATTTCTGCCTGAAAGGATGCACAGTTTGAGGTCTTCGTCCTGCAAAGATTTAATCAGATTAGTTTCATCAGCTATAAAAATTGTGACAAAAAAACCATACAAACTCTTCAGAGGTAAAAACGCCCATCTCATGTGCTTTATTTTCTACAGAAAAACTGTAAAAATGCTCTCTCTCTCTCTCAGTAAAAATGCTCACAGAACAAGATACACTTAAGAACTGGCTGAACATTTAAGAATCTTAGAGACCCACGTCACATATGTGGCGTTTCTTGCCTTCATGTTGGACACAACATGCTTTCTCTAAGGCTGTGGTGTCAGACAAGAATTGCTGTGAGATGAATTGTTGTTCAAATGCTTAGTCTGTGAGACAGTAGCTCGTGACGTTTCAGCTGCTCATGTCTCACTAGCTGACTTCTTGCATGACCACACAAGATCACTGCTCAACAAATATGCCAGCGTTGCTAGTAGAGCGCAGATATTGCCATTATCCACCGCTGCATTAATAATCAGTACATTCGTGTTCTTCTATATGTTAGAAGAAGGAACCAAGTCAAAAGCAGACACTACATCCAAATTTCAGCAAGATTAGAAATAAATTAACTCTCTTTAAAATTAAGAACGTTCTTAAAATCTAGCATTACACACAGCAATCTCAATTCTTATAATGTCTCTCAGTCATATAAGTAAAATCCTTAAAGAGGTCTGCTTAACATCTGGTTTTCCTGGATGTGTTTCCCCACGCACTATGCCACTGGTGTATATCTCTACTTTTCTTATTATCTCAATACTTCTTGATAAAAATATGAGGAATAACACAGTCTTTTGATCACAAGAGATTTAAAAGGTTTTCATAAAAAACTCCATTAGCCACATTAAAGGCAGCCACTAGAAATCAATGTTTGACTTTCACCTTAATCTTAACACATAATTAAATTCATCACATGAAAAGGTTGACATACACACCCTTCATTATCCAATTGACGAAAGGTCCATTCACTGTAGCATTTTGTAAAAGAAAAAAGTTCATATAAAGGGTGCAAAAAAGGGTGAGATGCAGGCCAAAACGTTTAGTGTTTGGACTGAATTATCCATGTGCTCAGAATATCTGATTTTTTTTCACCTGCATCCAAAGTAAAGCATTATTTCTTGTGAACTCATTTTGTGTAGGTGATTCTCCAAAATTAAACTAGTAATTCAACCTGCACAGTACTGATTTTCACCACTGTGGTTGAACATTTGTCCCAGGATGCACTCTTTATACGGCATCACACAGGGACTACACTCTGCTCTTTGCTCATGAATGTAGCCTCATTGTTTTGAGGTCAACCTTGACTAGGAGATAAACTCAAAAGCAGAGAATAGAGTCTCTCTTGACAAAAAATCTTACTGTATTAAGTAGTTGTACGTAAAAGTGGCAATATCCATGCCAGAATAAATCAGTAAATAGTGAATTTCAGTGTTAGAATTTCTTAGCAAAAACATGTGAAGCTTGAAGTTTCAATTCTAAATTTATGTCAGTAAAATACCAACAGATATGTCCAGATTTTGTTAAGAAAAGCTCCTAGTTACTTTTGTTTCACAAAATATCCAGATAGATCACATAAACCATCAAGCCCTTAAAAATTTTTAAGCTCATAAAAATAATGTGAAGGTATCTAATATATAAATGATCCTTTGAAATACTTATTTTAAAAGTTTATAAAAATAAACATCTAACATGATAAATATAACAAAAGCTTATAACCTATCACTATATGCTATCACTTAGAAGTAGGAGAAAAACAAGAAAAGAAGAAATCCAAAGTTTTTTTGGCAATTTCAGATCATGAAACTCGCATAATTTTTGATTAGCAATTATTCACACAGATAAATTACTCAAGTGCTACTTAAAATAAGCTGTCAACAGGAAAAGGATAGATGTACTTGGCACATTTATGAAATAGGGTTAAGACTTTAAATTAGCAGTGCAATCTACCACTTGGAGCATCAAGAACAAAATAGGGCAGAAAAGACACAGCCTGTTAAGAGGTGGGACAGCAAGGAATAAATGAACTGTTAGAAATTTCTATTAGTTAATTTAGGATTTTTGATGAGCTAATTTCAGTCTTACTCCTGTAACTTTATGCAAATACAAAAAAGGAGATGGAAAATGAGGTACTTTTGTGGTGAAGGTACAAAGTAGTAACTGCAGTGACATTAAAATCGCACCTAAACTGTACTATTTATACCATAATATTTAAGAGCATTGCACATACATCGCTTATTCTCGAGTACGAATAAGAAAAAAAAAAACCTTTGCTGAAGGACTTGGGTTAATTTACAGAGCTACCAACAACCTTGTGGAAAAAGTGCAAGCCAAAAAAATTTAAAAAAAGAACTATGATGAGTTTTTTCTAACAGATTTTTTTTTATCTGGAAAAGTGTTCACCTATTGAAATAAGCATATCACAAGAGTATACCACTTCCTATAAAATTTCATTTGAAATGGCTTGCCATTTCCATCAAAACGAGACTGCAGGTCTACTGTAGGCATCTGTCTTGTTTTGATCAACACTTTCACATTCATGACACAGGCTCAAATTCCTATCTAATACTATCCATCGGGTTTTACCCAAGAGAGAAAATGAAACTGAGCACAAGCTAAATTTCTGATTATTCTGGCCTCAAATTTCTTTCTACTCTACCTCTTACCTCCTCCCTCCCAAGAAGTATATCAAAACTCTTTGAAGATTGTTTTGTCTTGGTAAGAAATCAGAATATGGGCACAGGAAGAGAAAACAGTTTCCATTACAGTTCTAAACTTGCATTTATGTTTTGCCAGAAGTGAGGAATAAACAAGGGAGTTCTTGGCTCTATGAATGCATATTTGTATTTAAGTGTCCTTAATGTTTTAATAATTGAGTTAATTCATAGATATTTGTTTGAAAGAAAACTCAAATTTACTGTTTAACTTAAAATCATAGTAATACATGATGTAAAGACAAATAAAAAGAAATAAAAAGGATGATTGTCAGTACATGTTTTAACACACTAGTTGGCTCAAACTAGAAAAAAATCATATGTAATTAACTAAGCTCTCTGATATTTCTTGATATTTTCATATCACATGTTAGGGAAACTACTATAAGCCTATATAAGGGTGTTTATATTAGTCTTTTGACCAACCAGATTAGAAAAAAAATCAGTTCCTATTAACTAAAATAACTTGCTAAAAATATTTCTAAAATTTCCTTTTGAACTTTGTGCTTTACAAAGATTAAAAACTATAACTAACTTGGGCTACCAAGTTGGTAATCCAATATTCGGTTTGGAATGCTGTGCAATAAGTAATGTATTAAACTACAGGGAAAAAAAATACTAAACAACCTATATATAGTGCTATACATCTCCACCTTGTGGAAGGAATCCTAGGCATTATTAACTTTAATGAATTGTAAGGGCAATTGCTCTTTGCACTTCATTTCTTCTCAGAGATATCCTAAAGTTGAGGGATTTTCTTCTATTTAAAGGTCTTTTATTTCTGGGTGGTACCAGATATTTTAATACTTGTTTTCACTGTCATAATCTATTTGCCCAAAACACTGACTACTAAACCAAACATCATATGCTTTGCAGTTTCATTCAAATCAAATCCTCTCTTGCCATTTCGATAGAACAGAGGCTTCCAAGTAATTCCCTATCTCCTTCACACTGCCAAAATGCTTTTGCTTCCATTAGCTTCATTTGAAACAAAACATTTCATTTAAATAAAAATGAAACAAAAATTTGATGGCACAAAACTCACTATCCTGAGAGAAATCCTTTTCAAGAAGGCTTCAGAAAACTCAGGAAGGTGGAACTGCTTGCCTAGGCCAGCTAATTAAAAACACATTTTTATTAGGCACATCTGTGCAATAAATAATCAGAAATATATTTTGCCTGTAAAGAGATATTTCCAAAACACACAGGGAAGGAAGAACCATTTGCACTCAAAATTTCAGTTTCTTATTATAGCTGCAGCTTCCTTTGCCAGATACCCATGAAACAAACTATTTATCCAGTCTATCCCAGAAGCTTCCACGCTGAGGCACAACATGTTGAAGGAATAGGTAAAGAGGCTTTTGTCTTGGTCAATCATCTTACTCTGTCTGCCTTTGCTAAAGGAAGTTTCACAGTCTTTCCCAATGACTTTAAAAGCTCTTGATTTAGGCAGGAGTAATTTGATGCACATTCTTTTTAAAACATTTTAAAAGACTGTAAAGCATACTAATTAACCACAGTCTTCTAATTGATATAGTCAGTCATAAGCCAGTGAATTTTCAAGCCTATTTGGAAAGCACAGACTAAAGTTTCGTCAGTGAGATTTTGCTGTCTCCAAAATCTGTACATAGAACATATAGTAAACATTTTGAGGAGTTTTTTTTTAAACTGCAACAGAAGATTTTAATCAGATTTATTTCTTTCCTCCCTTATGTTGTTTCCTTTATAATGAAGTGTCTGGCAATATTACACTGACTAAAACACAAAAGGTCAAAAGCCCTTTTGTAATCCTATTTTATCATATCATATACCATGGTTGTATTAGAACTTGCAGAGAAGTTTTTTATTTAATATTCTAGCTACTTTATCTCTTGCTGACAGGCTGAAATATTTTTATCTTATTCAGGAAGACTTTCATTTGTGCAGATTTTTATATATATATATATATATCTGTACAATGACCATCTGATATTTCTTTGGATCATCTATTTTAAACTTTCAAAGGCAAACACCTATAAGTTAGGAAATTTCTTCTGCATTACTTTTCCCAGGAAATAGTTCTATTAGCATAAATTGCCATTTCATTCATTGTCAGTTGTATAGTAGCTAACACTTTTTTTTTTTGCAAATTTCCATTCCAACACATAATTGATATTCTATTTCTAAAAGTGTGCAAGCGCTCTGATAAGCAGTATACTAAATTTTGGTAGGCTTTTGATATAAATTTCCTTCCAAAGCTGCAATGAGACCAAAAAGGTCTTAGGAAAGTTGGAAATTTTCTGGAACAAAAAAGAATAACAAGCAATATACTAAAAGCTTAATCCCTGTCACAAGTTTTTGCATGATGTACTTTGACTCCCCCAACTTTCATTTTCTTTCCAGATCACTGCCATGCAGACAATCCGGATTGCTGGGAAACAGTCATTTGGGAGAAGCCTGGCAGCACATTCATCTCATGGGTTCCTGTGCACTCTTCACCCTCACCCAAGTCCAATTCTCAGAGCAAACCTATATATATAAACACCTTTTGAAAGAAGATTGCTCACAGCATTACTCTAAACTTAGCAACTTAAAATAAGCCATATACCTTACATACTACTCTAGCCAGAGTGCTGCAGCAGGATTAAGTTACTGTACATATCATATACTCAAGCATCAGGAAGAAGAAAGAACAAGCCAGAAGGATGAGCAGGAGCCAAGGTGATCCCAGCAGCAAGGCAGAGCTCCCATCAGCTCAGGCACAATCACACTTAACCTGAACAAGGCCACTGTAAGCAACAGGTCTGAACACCCAGAGGTACCACAGCACAGCAGCAAGGCCAAAAGTCCACTAGCAGTACTCAGTCGGCCATTCAGGCTTAACTGAAAAAAAAACCTAGAAAGAGATCTACCTATAACACAGCACCAGAAAGCACTATACCCCTTGGGCTGAGCTTAAATGACCTGTGGTAGAATATGAGTGGGTGGACGGGGTCCTCAGGTGAGTCTGAGCTTATTATTAAACCATTATATAAGCCATTATATGACTTCTATATTAAGTTTTTCCTTATCAAGGAGTAAATTTCAGCTTGAAGGAGTATAGAGGAAGAAATAGTGGTTAGACCTAAAGCACTTAAGAACAGAGTTTAGAGCGCAGACTGGATGTAATTGGTTCACATGTCTTAGCTGATCTTAAATAATTTATAAGAAAACTGACAATCTGACTCTAGAAAATGCAACTACTATCAAGTATTTACAACTAAGTATTCCCTACTACCCCTCAGAAGTAGCCCCTCTATGCCTAATATTTTTCAATGAAAGCTCTGATAAAGGCTGTGATTAAGGCAACAGATATTCAGAAGAAAAGACTTGGCAACAAATTATTAAACCAAATAGGTCTTATTTTAACGATCAGTGAAAATGATACCACTGAAAACTACCAAAATCCTGAGAGCTGTAAAGAAGTAATTTGTGAATTAAGAGTATCTACTTCAGTGTAAAGCATATGTAAAGATAAAATGTGTCTTTCGAGCACGTTAAAAGTAAGAGAAATAGCTTGAATGTAGCCACTGTGGAGTTTTCTGTACAGTTCTGAAGTCCTAGAAGGCCATCATAAATAGAAAATCCCCTAGGACGTCTCTGATTTGCCACCTAGGTTACATTCATTGTAGCAGCCCAGGATGAAAAGGATGCAGAGCCACTTTTGCCTCCCTCTCCTACCAGGCAGCAGGTCATGTTTCCAACAGCACCAACAGAAATGCCTTGTGCTCTTAATAGCCTTGCCAAAGGATTTTATTTTCAATTCAGTTAGTGACAAGTGAAATAAATAATAAACAAATAAAAATGGGCTAACTACCACTTTTGAGCCTATTAAATTGATTATGCCTTCCTCGGATGATGTCATTATTAGAAGTGATACATACATTCTTTTTCCTACTTAAGAAGGTCTTGTAGAGAAGATTCATATGGGTCATATATTTTTCTTCATTTTATCCTGTCAGTCCTGTCTAGCAAAACTCTAAAGTGTGATCCTGTTTAGCTGTGATTTATTGCCTAGTATTGGGAATCTTTGACTGAAATCACCAGTGCTGCAATGCATTAGGTACCTCTGTAGTGAAGTATTAGAAAAACTATCCACAGGGAAATGCAACGCTGCCTTTCTAGTTCAAAATATTTTAACACCCTGCACTATCCTTCCTTCAGGTCAAAATTAACAATAGTCATCAATAGGAGAACTCAAAGGATTTTCTACATTTCCACTTCAGAAAGATTTAGTTTTCAAACACTGAAAACCACAGGCTTCAATTCTCCCACTCACTTCCTAATATCAACATTTATTTCCCAGGGCATCTTTCAAAGTGTCAGAGTTTCAATTGCCTGAGGTTGTGAACTGCTACATGCAATGTTAGGCTAGAAATCACTTTTTTTTTTCTTTTTTTTTTAAGCCTTCCCTTGTGTAATTAAATCTTTGGACTTTGGGGGACATTGCTGAGGCTCCCCCTTGCACCAGGGAGCAGCTCTGGCCTGGGGGAACAGGAGGACAGGCTGGGCCGGATGCAACTCTCTGGGATGGGACTGGTCCCAGCTGTCCTACTCTCGGGGCTGGGTCATGATGGCAGCATGCAACTGTGCCTAAGTGTGCCCTGTATGTATATATCCAGTGGGGATAGATCTCCACAGCAGGCAGGGGCTATTAAGAACATCAAGGTTTTGGAGCCGGCATAATAGTCAGCTGCTGTACAAGTAGGATTGTTAAGATAACGGACTTGCATTGCACATATTTGAGGATTTCAACTCGTAAATTCTTCAGATCAGCAGCTCCCTCTGATTTCTCCCTTCAGGCAATCCCATAGAGACATTGACCCTAAGAACCCTCTCACAGCACAGCAAGTGAGGCAATATGCTGGTAAAAGCCTTGAACAGCCTAAAGGAGGCCCTGCTGGTCCAGGACAGGGTAAGTCAGCAATGACTGACTTTTCCTACAAGCTACTGAACCTTTTGATGATACAAAATCCAGATAAGACTGTGTTTTACCAGTTAAAATATTTTATATTAATGTAAAGTCTGTTAGGCAATTCTCTAATGCATTTTATCTGCTCCAGCTCAAGCCTTCAGCTACATCGTATAAATCCTGCATTATTTATCCAGTTGTGGTCTCACCTATTTCCTGAATAACATATCTAACTGTGAATTAAAGAAACTATCAAAATATCATAAAGGGAAGAATGAAACATCTAAATTCTACCAAATCCAAAATGCAATGCTGAATGAAGCCAATTAGTATTTGTAACACTCAGCTCCATAATAGAGGAGCTTCAGAATGATCTGAAAAAGTCACTTAATGTCACATGAAGTTCATCACTGATAAACCAAAATTTTGCCCACTCAAGGGAAAAAAAGGAACACACATCTTCTGGGTAATAAATAACACTTTTTTAGATTACAGTACTTAAATGCAAGCCTCTCCTTAAAATAACATCGTGACTAAGTAAACATATCAGAAATATCTACAGCCATCAATAGAAAAGATACTATATGAGTTTGCTTTTGACTGAGATACAGAGCATCTCAGCGGATGCTGATTGAGTAGAGTATCCTTCATTCAATCTCCAAAAGCAGCTGTAAAAAAGAAACAGAGACTGGCA
Organism: Eudromia elegans; assembly: GCA_003342815.1. NCBI lineage: Eukaryota > Metazoa > Chordata > Aves > Tinamiformes > Tinamidae > Eudromia > Eudromia elegans. The sequence goes on from PTEX01000183.1 coordinate 439,067, forward strand.
ATAGTAATAATTACCAGCCTGTGAAAATTCCTATTTGAAAGAGTGGCTTATAGGATTGGGATTACTTGCTTTAGAAAAGCAGTTGGAAGGTTCACAACAAAAGCACATGAAATTATAATTGGTAAAGTGTTGATAAGAGAGATCTAGTTCTTCTTCCATACACTGAAAGAACAGGAATCACTCTGTGAACTTGAAAAATGGCAAGCAAGATGAAACGAAATACTCTTTTTTCATGACTTCAGGCTATGGAATTTATCGCTACTGGATGCTTTTGTGAAGAGTGCAGAAAAATTCCGTGAGGACCTTGTTATCTAATTGCTCACAAAAATGTCAAGGGGTTAATAATGAATTTAAAAAAATCATTTAATAATGAAAAAAGGCACATGCCCTTTTAAGTATAAAGTTCCTGTGTTCCTATGAAATATCTGGGCTAGTATTTACCATAATCCATGGATGGAGAAGTCTTAAGATCATTGAATCCTGTAACTTAATGCTGTTTGTATGACAATATATGTTTCAGAGAAGGAAATAGGGATAAATGGAAAAGAACTGGTTAAACATTGCTTTCACAGCTTTTTCAATTTCTTTGGAGGAATATTTTTGCACTAGAAAGCCTGATAATCTAGAGGCCAAACATTTTTTTTTGAAAACTAGGGAACTTTTCAGCATAGTGGCAAACTACCCTGTGTAGTTTCCATGTGTAGCTTCTTAGACTCCCATGCCTTGCCATATTGATGACTATAAAAAGCTATATGAAAAAAAATATATGAATAGTTTCAAACAAGTTGTGTGTTATATTTCAAGAAGAGATTGTACAAAGGAACTTCCAGTAGAGCTGTTGTCTTTCATTAAATTTCACAGATGCTGTGTCATCTCAGTATGATTGAAAAATACCATGTACCAAGTTCAAAAGCAGATTCTGGGAGGAGGGAAGGAAAAGCAAAAACTAGCCTTCTTTCTAAAGATGCATGACTTTGCCTGTCCAAGGACTGAGCATTCACTCTACACACTATTTTCAGTGACTGAAAATACATAAGACGAATGTTACATGTCATTTTCACCAATGAAAGCTGTAATAGGCTTGATCCTGCTCCACTGAAATGAATATGATTTTCCCTTTCATGTCAATGGGATTGGAAAGACCCTCTGAGCACAAGTCAGAATACTGACCAAAATGCAGCTTGTTATTTTTTTCCCCTTTACAAAATATTCTGAGAAGTAATACTACTAAAATCTAGAGTCTATAATTCTTCTCAATGTTTATGCACCAGAGTACATACAGCAAGACCTCGTCACGGTGCTGAATCACACTGCATACGAGAAACGTTAGGGACTGCAGATGACCTGCTTTTCTTGACAGGTAACAAAGTAAAATGCCTGTAGGGAGAATGCAATGGAAACAATGCAAAGATACATTTTTAAACAAAATAAAATAGTCTAGTGTGATTTCTAAGGTGACTGATGTTTCTGTGGTTGATTTATGAGGCTATTTGTCTTATTAATTATTAAAATGCACCCCTACATGGATATAGAAAATATGATATAAAAGTAAAATCTGATTAAATACTAAATTTTATTTAAATTTATGATGACAAGATGCTCTATTAAATTCAGTTATACAATAAAGGGATTAAAAAAGTAAATTTGTTTGAAAGTGATTAAAATATAGAACAAGCTACTCTACCCAGACTACAGGATAGTAATATGGATAACAAAAAAAAAGGTCAAAATCCCAATGTATTTTGAAATACCAAAGTATTTTTCTTGAAGGATTAAGAATGTAAATATACAAAAGGCATAGAGAGAATATTTAGTTTTGCTTAAACCTTTCCTCTAACATACATGCATAAGAGTTACACAGCAACAGTATTTTTAGAGCAGGTTTATTGTAAAATTGCTCACTGGGATTTTTCCAGTGTTATTACATTTTTTTTGAGAGAAATGCTACATCACCTACGCAGAATTTCTATGACAGGTGTAATACTGGCACTCTGGAAACCCATGTTTAGAAACTGAATGATTTAATAAAGAGGAAACTATTTATTCTTGAAAAGCTAACAAAAAAATAATGCCTAAATCACTGATGTTATGACTTGAGTAATTATTTTGAGCGCAATTTCATACAACATTTGCCTTGGATCCCCTCTGTCAATGCATATTTTATTGATGGTATATTAGCACTATGGGGGTGCTAGTACAGAAGAAAAATGAAGACAGCTTTGAACAATGAAAGCTTTGGTTTAACCTGAACATTAGAAAAAAAAAAGGATTGAAGCTTATGGCACATCATCTTTTTGAAGAGAAACTGATTTCCATGGATCTTACCTCACTCACAGAGTATAGGAATTTTTGAATCAACAAGCATGCAAGTTCTATATAAAGTTAAACAATAATCTGTTATATTTGAAGTTGTTTATATATGTAGTTCTGCACTGGGTTCAGAATATTCTCATGCAATTACACAACCCATTCTGGGACAGGGTACTTTAATAACCTAAGCTAAAAATAGGACTTTTCTTAAAACACTGATATGGTCAATCCTGAAATGCCTAAGGCATTTTGTCTTAAATGAAGATATGTTACAAAGAGTGTTCTCCAATGCAGATCTCTAACGAGAGACTACATTTTAAGTCTTTTCCATCTGTAATGTAAAGCTGTCTTCCAAGTCCATGCAAACCTTTTGACTGGTTTTGAATTCAGCATAAGTTTTCTCTAGCTACCGTAATCTTGTGATCACAGCTGATCACAGACGAACTTGAAATGCAGCTTTACTAATTGCAGTAATTCATGCTGTAAATACTTTCTTCATTGAATACTGGTGTTCATACTGAACCTTAAAAATGACCCTGACTGAGCCGAGTATGAAAAGCTTAGAAAAATCCCTAGATTTCATGAGGAAACCATGATTTTTGCCTCCAGCCAAAAATATTTGTGAAAATGCAGTTTTAAGGAATGCCTCATCTCCGTTTTGTACAAATATTCAATAAAACTGCTTTTCATAAGTTCCTTCTAACTTCTTCTTTTGACTCCAAAGAGACAGATGAGAAAATGATTCCTATAATCCTTACTGGATATTTTTATAGGTATTCTCATACTGACTTTCTAGATATTGTGGTTTGTGCACAGTCTATGGGAGAAGGCAACATGCTCCAAGGGAGATCATCAAGAGGCTGAATGTGTCCTGAAGAACAGAATGCATCAGGACCTTCCATGTTGCTTGCCCTTACTCTGTGTACTGGTCTTTCCTGACAGCTCTGGACAGTCTCACACAGGTTTCACTCTCTACTAGTTTGGTATAAAACGGGCAATAGTATTAAAAGATGATGCTACCTAGTCATGATGCAATCTGCTACAATAGATACCTGGGGTAGTGGTCACTATTATTCGTGATATTTTGCTGTTACATTGCCAGGCAACCAAAATTTATTTTCTTCCATATAAAAGACAGACAGTCAGATTCAGTTTATCCATCTGCTTTTATGTGGAAATATGAATAGAAGTAGACTTCTGAATAGAAGGAACCACAGGAAAGCTATGTTAGCTAATCTGATCTCGTCCTGAGGTATTATCTGTACATATTTTTTACTTTTGTAAAAAATCTTCCCCATTCTTCACACTTACCATTTCAGTATTCTGAAAACTATGTATGACAGCAACAGTATCTCTAGAAAAATAGTTAAAGCTTTAGCACCCTTGTCCTGCTCAGGACAGAAACAAGGTAGAGGTCGTTGAAGTATAACTCAAAACAGTTCCTTCCCCAGGCTGAGCAAACAATAGTGTGGTAGCTTACTTTCAATGACTTTTAAGTATGAAGTTGTCTGGCAATAATATTTTATATTTAATTAATGACTTGGTAATTCCTGTGTTTTATTCACTTTCCTCACACAGGAGAAGATGAGCTCTGACATGACAATTTTTCTTCCCAGATGGTTTCATCAGAACTGGAGACAGACCAGACTGCAGCTGGTAAAACAGATATCCTTTCCTGATAAAGTTATATCCCAGTACGTGGTGCTATGTCTCCTATGCTTTGCCCTCTGAATATTTCAGGATATGAAAGTCTCCTTCTTCATCGTTCCCTCATACATCTTCACTGATTCCATCATCCTTCAGCCCACCTTCATCCTTCAAACTTGTCACAAACCTTTTGAGAGCACTACCCAGATAAACTGCGCTGTCTCAGTTGTACCCAAATCAGAGCTGGAGACTCCAGCACTTTGTTCCCTTAGCCACGGCTCTCACATTCACAACAGTCCATGTTATGACAAAAAGTGAGCAGACCTTCTTTCTTTTTCTTTTTCTTTTTTTCCACGCTATTCTTTCCACTTGCTACAGCTTTCTTGGAGTGGTGAACACAGAGGCTGAGTCAGCTCCAGGGAGATTCTCCCCTCTCTCCAGGGATATTCTGACCACTAGAGCAAGGTCTCTGCAACTGTTTCCTTTCTCCAGTCCTTCCACATATTCCAGCAGAGGTTGGATGAAAGTGGATATCCACTGGCTCTTTCATAGATATATCTTAATATAATATTTCCAATTTAGTGGAATAAAAGATAATATCACCAAATATTTCAAGTTGTCATTTTTTTTTCCCACAGAATACTGGACAAGGATTTTACTTATTTTTTTTTTAATATTTCATTAAGCCTGAGGGTAATTTTCCATTTTGCATTTTCAGTGCACCTATACAACATTCTCAACTACTTCAAACCAAAGGTCCATCTAGTGCACTGTTGTACACAGATGGGTAGGAATGGTAAGCTAAGAAAGATGTCTTGGCATGCTATCAATAGGGACCTCAGTCCATATACAGATGGGGTTTAGGAACAAAACTATATTCAGTATTTTCCCCTTAGCATCTTGCATTCATTTTTATCTAAAAGTCCTTCTAATCTGGATGTGGTTCCCATGTGCTAAGGATGTCTCTGTGGTTTTCTCTTCCATGAACTTGCTTACTATTCATGAAGCCTAAATATCAATGCTTATAGCTGTAACTGTCCATACTCAGAAATAAAAAGATTTTATAACTCCCCACAAAGGTTTCAGCACTAGTTTAGATTTATGTTTACCTTTCACCTGAAGTTCAGCTCTTTTTCTGACGCTGACAAGTTAAGGGGGCATTTCCTTTAAGCGCCATGACAGCAGGGCTCTGGCTATTCAATACAGAGGTACAGGAATCACATTTCTTGCTGCTTTGTGAAACCAAATCTTTGAAGTAACTTACTTTAGAATTTTTATATTATTTGCTTTGATATTTCAAAAACTTCCTTGCAGTCTCTTTGTTTGATCAAAAATTGGATATGAAAAAAAAAAAAAAAAAAAGAAAAGAAGAAACAAGAACAGCCACAAAAAGTGTTCTCTAAAATGCCAAAAAAAAGTTGCCAATGTATTGAGCTCTACCATTGATCATAGCACTGGGCTGTGTCTAGTCATCCCTGCCTAATAACTTATTTGTCCCCTTCTTCCCCTTCTTTTCCCATTTGTTAGCCTGTCCCCATTTTATCATTTATTGTCCATGACAACTTCCTGGCTGTCAAAGGGATGACTCTTCCATTTCAATGAATCTTCTCTACTTTCTCCACTTTTGTGCATTCCTCTTTCAGACTGGATTTTTTAGATCATGTCATCAATCACTGTTTTCTGAATCTTCTCGAGGTCCACAATTTTTTACGTAATATAATTTGCAATATTGATATGAATTGGTAATTTTTTTAACTAGCTCTCTAGAACTGTTGTTAAATCCTCAATTTGTTAAATCCCAGTGCCATCATCAAGTGCAATCTGCAACAGCTGCCACAGAAAGGGTAAAGATGCTCTCTCTAGTACAGGGCAAAATGGCCTTTGTAATGCGTTTTAGCGAAGTCTTTACTCCTAATGCACTAGCTTACTGAGGCGTGCAAAAGTCATTTCCACATTAATCTACACCCGAAAAGCCTTCCCTGATAAGACTTGGCCTCAGTCGTAAATCCTTCTCAGCTCATCTTAGTACCACTGCAAGGCTAATTGCACAAGCAACAATCACATATCTAACCAGGGGATTGGCTTAATTTTAAGCTCCTGTTGGAGCTATACTGTTGCACAGTTCAGCACTGATTTGCTCTATCTAGAGTATTACGTATGAACTTCTGTGCTCAGTTTTTGCTGACTTTATTTCTAATAAAAATGAAGCATTTTCCTTCCTTCCATATACATATACATGCACCTCCAATTATGAATGTTAAACCCTTGTCTGCCTGTCTGTTAGCTAAGTTAAATTCTTTCTAGCCATTTCCTTCTAAATCACTTCACCACAATCGCACAGTGCCAGGGAAGAGCAGCAGATTAAACTGACTTCTCAAACTGGTGTTAGACATAAATGCAAAAGCTTTGACTAAAGTTAATCCACATCTTTACATACAGTACACTGAAATGAGGATTTTGTACTGTTTCTCTGGATGACTTTTATTTCTGCTAGAGTGCAAAAAAATCCACGTTGCAGGAAGCAATGAGAAGCAGAAGACAAGAGATTTTCAGTGCTGAAACTATTGGTTTCTAGAGAGGAGGCATTTTACGTGTGGCAAAAACTACAGGGTTAAAAAAATACAATAATCAAAACCTTGATTGTGACCACTGTGTTCTGGGCCCTGTTCCTTCTCCCCTTCACAGAGCATTGCAATGTTCTGGTATAACAACCATTTAAGGTGGCTCCCCAAAACTGTGCAATTAGTATCACAAGCGTGAAATTTTCTTCTCTCTACTTTTTTGGAAAATAATTTCTTTATTTTGTTTTCAGAGTATCTTTTAGTCACACTCTTCATACTTTCATCAAGACCACAAAGACTTTTTGTTTTTGAACAACGGTGGAAATGTCATAATTATTCAGTTCCCACGGAGAGGATTAAGGAAAAGTAGCAAAAAATATCAAGACTGGAGATGAAATTGCAAAGACTGGCAACTATGCATCCTCCTCAGCTTGCCAGCTCCGGCAGCTGGTGTGTGGGCGGGAGCTCACGGCTCCCACCTTCCTATGCTAGAGGCTGTTCCATGTGCCTCCGGGGAATGCGGTGATGCCTGGGACGTATCACAACTTCTTGAATCCCCTGAGTACATGTGCAAATAGAAAGCTATCATCTCATCCTCGGAGCCTACAGTGTTCTAATCTATGAATAAACAAAACATAAACTGTGCCTGCTCTGCATTCAGGCAACAAACCGCTTCCTCGGTGCCGTGCCAGTATTTACATCAGTCCGAGAGGGCTACTTGACTTTCTTATTGGAACCAAGGTCCCTCTAAAATTTGTCTAAAAAGAATGACAGCCTCTGTCACAAGCATTTTATTATTCTTTTGCACTTTCGTGGTATATGGCACAAAAAGTTGAGAACAGCATATGATAGAACAGAGTATACTGTTTGGCATATCTTGACAATTGAGGCTGTACAAGAACTGGGCAGACTGGCCATTCCTTACACTGCAGAAGAGATAGTGTCAAGTGCTAATATGGACTCACAGGACACTTGTCAGGCTAGGCTGGATCTAAATAACAACGCTGTCATTGTGGAGTACACAAAATCTTCCTCATCACTTCCACTCTGTATCTAATGTAGTGACCAAATGGCTGTTGTTCACAAACTATTACCAGTTAAATGTGATTTTTATCTTAGTTTAAGTTTAGAATAGTGTTCTATTAGATTGTCTATGGAATAATATGGGAGCAGGAAAGATATAAGTGAGAAGCTATTCCTTACTGTGATCAATTCAGAACAAAATTTGCCGGCCTGATATTTTCCTGCAATTATATAATGAGGCAGTGGCTACAACTGAAATGCAGCTTTTAAACAAACGGGTATGCAAAGCTGATAGTAAATTAATTTAAATACTGTTTAAATATCAGGGCATAAGATTGCATGCTATATAGCCTAGAATCAAGTGATAAAATATTTAACTGTCTCAGTGTCTCCAATTTAATATTTCCTCATCCATTCTTCTCACTCAAAGGAGTAGTGGGAATTAATTAATGTCTGCTTTGACCTATAGATTGCTATAAAATGCCAAGTTTTATGGGTCTTCCCTTAACTATTTTTCATACTCACATGTGCATCTTTTTTTTTTACTGTTTAAAATCCAATTTTCATGTGTTTCATGGTGTTCATACAGCCAAATCTCCTCTAAAAAATGAAGCTTTCCTTCACTGAAAAAAAGAGACTTTTTTTTCACTTCAGGTTAAAGCATGCATGCCTTTTGCAAACCGTTCTTGTTAGTCTAAATGGGTTTTACAACCCAAGGCAAAGATTAAACTGCCTCTTATGGCAGAAATGCCAAATAAAACTCAGTGATAGAATTTCACACTTCATCTTTTGGCTCTTAAATTTAGAAAGATAAGAATATTTTTCCTTTATTAGATGACAATGGCTTTGTTTCTGAACAAACTGGGCAATATTTACCTCATAGCTCATATGTGACAAACAATAATTGCTGATGATCTGGTAATCTGATCAGGTTAATCTGATCACTGGTGAACTAGCTCTGCTATTTCTTGTTATATATTTTCTATAAATTTTTTGCTTTCCTCCATCTTCAATCAATAACATGCAAAGTAACATGGACTGGATTGTGATGACATAAAGGTTGGATGGGTCTCCTGAATTATTTAAAGAATTCACTAATTTCTATATAACGTTGTATAGAAGCCAGAAACTTTTTGTTAGCATTTGCATAGGATACCTTTGGGTTTCTTCCAGTGTGCATAATCCTTTTCTGCAAGTCCTCTAATAGACCTTCAAAGTAAACATTTTTGTTTCACAGTAAGTATAAAGTTCCAAAATTCTCATTAGAAATATATTTTCCCTTTCCTCAAAAGCAGCTATGAAAGATGGTTGAGCTGGAGGCCCACTAGGTATAAAGACTAGTCCTTATTATATCTTGTCATTTCTGAGCGCTGTTGATGAAGAGTTGGTAGCCAGGAGGAAGCCTAGGTAGAAAGACAGTTGTAATTTCTTGAAGTTCATCTTAGGAATTGAAGGTATTCAACTGTTCTGTAAATCATGATTACTAAAAAAAAGAAAAATAAAGCACATACATAGTTGAACGACATGCTTATGTAAACTAGAGCCTAAAATGGTCATGTTCATGAGGTTGAACCAATAAAGGACAGTTATTCTCAAATTATTTGTCCTCAGCCAAAGATACTCTCATAAGAAATGACTTTCTGATCAATCTAATTCCAGAATAAGTGACCAGAGATGCGGTCACTGAATCACTAGTCATTTGCTGTCATTGGTCATGTGAAAGCTTCCAGTTCATTTCTGAGATTTCTGAAGTTTGAAACATCCACCACAAATGGTTTAGCATCAAACATATTTGACTGGCCAAGAGACAGATAAGAGTTATCACATATTTACTTTTCTGGAAATTATTACAGTATATTCAGTACGTGTTCTGTACTGCATCTCAAGCAGCAGAATATATAAGAAAAACATTTTGTAGTGCTGACTTAGTGCTACCCATTAGTAATATTAAATTCTCAGCTATGTGATTTCGTGTATTTGTAACAAGCGTATTTATAATAGATATTATCATTCTTCTCAGAGATGAGCACGCAGGGCAAAAAAAAAATCTCAGTAACGGTTCTGTTTGCTTTGTTTTTATACTATATACACAGACCCATATATTCCTTTTTCTTTCCTGCCTTTCACAGCTGAAGGAGATTGTGCATAGCCTGTGGCATACACACAGTCTAGAGCTATTTTTGTACAGGTGACACTGAGGATTAAAACCTTTTCTGATACGAAGTTATGTCTATACCATTACAACGTAACGGGGTTATGCCTATTTATACCTGGGAAAGCTCTGTCTATATAATTCCCTTAATAACAGCTAAACGATGTGTTCAAACGAGACTAGTTAACATTTGTGTCCTCACCTCTGACTAGACTCCTGAAGGGTCACAGGTACTTAATCCTGCAAATTGTTCTTTGAGCTTTCTTCGCAGTAGTTGCAGTCTAAACAAGAGCACAGAAAGGTAAAGGTAGAGAGAAAATATAGTCATCTTCCTCCTGCTTCTTCACTTTGTATGAACCCAGACCTTGTTCATAACCTCCTCTGGCCTGGATCAAGATGAAAAAAGACAGCTCTTTCAGCAGACTAAGGAGTCAATAGTCATTTATTTTCCCTTCCGCAATGTTTTTAATCTTATCTGAGTTGTGCTTTTAATTAGCAATATGTTCATCATGTGCCTTAACCATTGCTATAACAAAATAATGAAGCCCAAAGCGGGAGATCAATTTCTCTGATTGATTAAATGGAAGTTTTATTGAATAGTGTGTTGTGTTAGTATTTGTAACAGTCCTGGGAAAGGTCCATGGCTGCTAAAGAGAAATATTGGTGCTCCATTAAAAAAAAAAAAAAAAAAAAAAAAAATCCAAATTACAATCAAATTAATTAATTAATTTCATGTTATCAATAACTTCATAGCTCTTCAGAAAGCACACTTTACTCGCACTGCACCAAATAAACACAGACACATATTTCCTGTAGGTGTTTATTTCTGGAAAAGTTTGATAGTTATTCTATTATCATTGTATTTTTGGTGTTATTCTGCATGAATGACTTCATCATCTTTGAGTATTGTAGGCTGAGAGTGTTGCTCATGACTGAACACATAATAATATTTAACCTATTTATTCCAAATTTGCATAAGATTTTATATTTCTGTTGTCTGTTATAATGAATTGAAGGAAGAAGAGGGCTGGAAATCCTGTTGAGGATTAAGTGTCCCTTTAGTTTTATCACATCAATGCTTCTTTGGAAATCTCATGCATTAATATGAGAGTGAGAACAGCTATATAAACTTCTCTTTTGCTAGTTGTATACCTACACACACATACACTATAACATGTATTTACCATGTGCATATACACTATTTGGTTTTCAAATTTGGAAGCCTCCCTCATGAGCTAACTCCACAAAACAAACAAAAAGCCTCCTGTGTACAACAGGAACATCCCACCCCGGGCAAGTCTAGTAGAACGTCCTCAGCATAACTGGCATCCTCTGACCCAAATATCCACATTTTCAGATGATTCTTGGGTGCTTCAACCTTTGCATTTTTGAAATTATTCTAGTCTTTTCTGCTTTAATGGCACATGAGAAATGTTGACATTGTTCATCTTGCTAGCTCATGTGAAAGGCTATGATAGGGTATCATCATGGAACTAAATCAAAGGGATTACAGAAGTAAAAAAAAAATATTTAAAGAGTAAGAGCAAAAGGCATTTCTAATGATTGCTTTCTTATACAAAAATCCACTTGAGGATGTTGAGCTAATTTCATAGTTAAATATTAAGGATCTCCTATGCAATCATGCAATGAGTGAGGAAATAAAAGGTTGTTTCAGTAACCAAATCACAAATCAGTGTGGTAAGTACAGTGAATTTTGCTTTTTTTGCTTTTGATAAAATGGACCCTATCTCCTTTGGGAGGTTGTACAAGTTCCAACATATCAATTTTGGTTCATTGATCTCCAGACCCATATTCCTTTTGTTTACTAGACATAATCTCACAATCCATCTCTCATATGTGTAGCTCATTTTGTTTGAACTTATTTCAAGTTTTCTGTCTTCTTTTCATTCTTCTTTTATCACCAGCATTTTTTTCAGGTCACTGCTATGTTTATAGAAATTTTCATATAACACATATTTTTGGGGCCCACTTACTTATAGTCATTAACTATACCGAACCTGAACGTGCGCTACAAGAACTTCTAGCAAAACACAAAAATATTATAAATAGATAATCATGGTAGGTTTTGACCCTTTTATGAACAAATGGCACAAAGATATATATGTGACTATAAAAGATAAACATGATATTCCAAGACCGCTGTAAAAAAAATGTAAAATTTTAACTCCAGTATCTGCTAGCTTACCAAGAGCCAAATTAGCTCACTACTGCTTTAACCAAAAAGCTCAACTGTAGCAGTCATACAGCTGAAATGTCTATTTTGCTGAGTGTTACACCTTACTAATATCATGTCAGAGTAAATGAAAAATAATAGTTTCTAAACTACTGTTTTTCTCAGAATATAAATCTTTTTTTTTTTCATTTTCAATGCTACATGTGAGATTTTCACATTGCTAAAGGTGAAAAGTTTTAGCTTTAAGCTTTAATACAGTCTCGGATTTTTCTCTTCAAAGACTTTATTTTCCCTTACAAAAACACAGCATATATGACTTATGTGAAAAAATTCTCGTATATTGTGCATGTAAATATATGGCTAGTACGAGAATGTTATTCATTTTATGGTCTGTGTGTTTCTCTTTTAAACCCAAAAGGCTAGTAGAAAACGAATAAGACAACATAAATGATCTTAATTCCATTTTAAATAACTAGATGATACTACCTATTCTTCCTAAATTTAATCTGTTCTGAAATAAGACCTTTGTTCTTAAAGAATTTCAGAGGAAATGTATATTCTGGTTCAGTTACTGCTTTTAAGGAAACATGGAACTAACAGAACACAAGTGATCATACGCTGATGAACTTTAAAATACATCTTTCAAAGGATGATGGAAAGATACAGGCATCTGATATTTTTAATGTATTCATCTTTATATAAAGAAGAATTCAAGGATTCAAGGATTCAATTCACGGAATATTGGTTTGACTTGCAAGACAGGAATGCTCTGCAAACTGGAAGCAATTTTGTTTTTTTTTTTTCTATGTTTAAGATTTTTTTTAACATGATAGCTTCAGTTCTAATTAGAAAGGTTTTTTTTAATGTAGCATACCTTTTGAGAAGCCTTGTGCTTTTTGGTGTGTTTATGAAAACAAATGTTTCAGTAGAGCAACAAATGCATCTCTCACACATTATTACATTGGACATACTTGTTCTTCTATATTGTCTTCTTGTTTTATCATTCTGGCCTGACCCAAACCTCACTAAAGTGAATGGAGAGACTTCCATGGATTTCAACAAATTCCAGGATGGGACTCCAGAGCAAGTGATAATGAAGAACTGTTTGTCTGATTTTACTTCATGCAAACATCCAAAATCTGCACTGTAGATTTAGCTTTACTTTAGTGATTTTGACTGATGATTTTACTGTTATGCAGAAAGCACCTCTGACTAAGGCACTCTAAACATATATTTAAATAGTACAATAAAATGAGTTATGAAAATGAACACAATGAGAGGAATAAGAAAGAAAGAGAAAACCTTGCAAACAAGGTTTATGAAAGGCCAGATGAAATAGAAATAATAATGAGTAAGAAGAAATGTCTGTTTGGTTAACAAGTTGTTGAGAATAAATGAGCTTTTGGAAGAAATTTGAAAGAGCACATTGATGTAGGTGCACGAATCGAAAATGCAAGCTTATTGCACAGCAGACAGGCAAGAAGAGACAGAGTATGCAAAGAGAGATTTAAAATTATCTTTATGTTCTTGCTTTTTGTATCGTAGCAAACAAAACTCAGCAATCATAGGTTAAAAACAAGCAACTTGTCCTAAATGGAAACGCTTTAGCTGGGCAAAACATTTGCACTTGCCAGCATCTTGATAATTCCAGAGTTGCACAAAGAAAGACGGAAAAAGATTAATGAAGAGCATAGCAAATGGAAGGAATAGCAAGCAAGCAGACTAGACTGTCACCAAAACCTATCCAAAAGCACCCTCTTTTTGTAAAAATTGCATGTTTGTCGCTGTGGCCATTGTAGCAGAGCAAGAATCAGTGGGATTTCATTCTGTCTCATGAATCAGCAAAAAAGTTGCCACACACTTGTTCACTACAAAATAGTTACTAATGCTAATAATATTTGAGGCAGAAAGAATACAGCTTGATGTTTCTTTTATAGACCTGACCTTGTTACAAATACTGGGAGTGGTGTTTTGGCTCAGTTTACACCATGTACATTTTGTATGAAAATCAATAGTGGAGCATAAATATTGTTATCAAGATGTCATTTTCAGTGCTACTCTTTTCATCTTAATTGCATTGAACATTTGAAGTCCAAGGTGGAGAAAATGCAAGCAAACAGGGTGATCAAAGAAAACTAAACTGATGGCAATGCTGAAAAGAGCCAATGTGTAAACAACCACCTCAGAGCACACTGCACCAAACACAAGGTGTATTAGATGCAGATCATGTAGTTTGTGCAGAGGGAAAAAAATAGCCTAAGCATCACTATGCTTCAGCTTTCTTTTCAAGAGAGATAAAGCCTCAGGACTCCTAGATAGATGCTAGAAGTTTTAGGGCAAGATAAAGTCTACGTAATGTTCATAAACTGCAAAAAAGTCACAAAATTCCTAGTTTAAAATTGTGCCCTGTTAGAAAGATGTACTGCCTCTAAAAGATGTTAAGTGCATGAATTTTTGTAAGTCACTTTTTTAATATGGTAAATGCATTTGCAAATCTCTGTATATAGCATTTCAATTTCCCTTGGCAAGAGCATTTTTATACTCCTTACTGACATTAAAATCTGATTTTCTTGATGCAATGATGAATTCTCTGGATTGTTGCCTTACATATATTTAAAAGAGAACACAAGAGAATAAGCAGGTCTTTATAGTAGAGTTGTTATTTCCGAGTCCAGAAGTATTATTTCTTAGATGCCATTAAGACATCAACAGGGGCATGGTAGCCCAAGAATCAAATCCTGACAGCGCAATAGAGAAAACTGATTTTTTTTTCACTCTCCCTTCTTAAGGAAATAATGTTAGATCAAATACTACAGCAATTCCCCAGACTGGTCCTGCCTAGAAAAATGACTGAAACTGCTTCTTCCTGAAAAACAGAACAACCACCCCCTAAAAAAACAAACAAGCAAACAAAAAAGAGCAACTAGCAGCATGAGTTAGCAAAAGTCATTCTCAACAAACCCCACTTTGCCCTACTGTGACCCCCTAGACCAGTCCATCACTTCAAATGTCCCCTCTCAGGAACTGGCAGCCACAACAACATCAAGAGCTCCACATCTAGAAGCTGGAGCCAAACATTGAGCATCCTCCTCCATGAAGAATCGTTCTCTTAGAGATCTAGCCAGTCATTTACAGAAGACTTCATACACTGTGGGCTGCTAAGGCCAAGAGCTGTTGTTTTAAACAGAAGCAGGAATTTATTGTATTTTACAGGTATGGTACAGACAAAGCTTAAAAACAGTAAATACAGAATATTGTCTATAACATCAGGGAAACTGTGCTCCAAATCATTATTTTTTACAGCTGAACAAGAAAGACTGTCAGCTATTACATGAGACAGGACCATATAGTTTTATCCTACATCATAATATTAATGTGTTTTCTCTATGGAAGATGCTGAAATCAGTTTTCAGTTCAATAGGTATTTCTAACATTGTCTGAAATGACTACAGGTGGAGCGTCTTTAACACAGCAGCACCTGAAGGTCAAAATACATTGCTCCCCGGTTGTAGCAGCTCTCTCTAATGCTTAAGAGAGAGAGAGGTCCTGTTGCTCAACTTACCATTCCCTAAAGCTTGTCATTAGAAGCTACATCAGACTCAGATAGAGATATTTCATCATTAATTTCAAAGCTGTCAAGCTCTGCACATCTAAAAGTGATGTAAGGTCAGGATATAAAGCACCTATGCACACATGCAGAGCCAGATTTATCCAGGGCTAATATCTGCATGAGCAAATGCAGATAGTCAAATAAGGCCTTGAAATTTGGACAGCTGGCTTTGTGGTTGCCAGCTACAATCCCTCTCCAGTGTAGCATCACGATGGAAAACTGTGAAACAAAAAAGATCACAGAGGTTGCATAGGATTGCAAAATGCGGGCACGGCAGTTGCAGGAAAGGCTAAGGGGTCCTTTGGCACGGAGGATCCCTCTGCACACATCATTGGAGTGAGCAGACCTGAATAGTATTTCATCTTGCAGAGGCTGCTCTAACGGGCCTCGGGATTTGGTCCGAGATATCCATTTTCTGTCAAATAGATAGTGATCGAGATGTTTAAGGAGATGGTAATCTCTCCAAGGTAGGATTTTGCCCAGAATAAATGGAGTAAGTAGACTTTTGAGACTTTTTTTTAGTGTAGTCACCTTACTAACTTCTTCCCAGTTTACCTGAACATATATAACATGCATACGCATATGAATGACTGAGCATGACTTGCCATAAAACAGAATAGACAAACTAGGGTTTCTGAGAAAGAGCTCAAATTGGGAGCAAAGAAAAAGGTGTAGTGGAAGGTGGGATTATTTGACGTAAAACTAGGTATTCTTCTCTACTTTAATTAATGAAACTCAAGACAGGGAATATAAAGTGGAGAGAGCTGGTTCCTAGAGCTGGTTAAGGAAAATAAGCTTCCCAAAAAGGATTTTGAATTAAAAAAAAAGAGTATTTTCTGACATTTTCTCCTTCTCTTCAAATGTCACGTTATTTTTTTCCAGGTTTTTACTTCTTATTATGGCAGATGGTATCCATCATGTTGTGCTTGCTCTTACCACTCCAACAATTAAAGCCCGAAGTACAACTTAAAGTAATCACATTATATAGTATAAAGAAAGATTGCTATTAAAAATATTTTGCTCTTAGAGCTAGATCTTTTTAGAGTTTTTTTGAAAACTATTTTTATTGCTGAGGGATTTTTCTTTATAAAAAGGGATATACTGGATATTATCTGACAGGCTGCAGACATATTATAATCCTTATGAAAACGATTTTTATGTCAGGAATAAAACACAAACGAAAAATCAAATTTCTGTAAAACATTGTCTATTTATTACTCCTGTGGATCTCAATTATTTATAATATGTTCTCATATAATATTTATGTGTGTTAAATCATAGTTAATTGTATGTTTTTACTTGTAATTATTGCTAATGCTTCTGCCTATCTTTTTTTTAATATGGAGACTGAGCACTCATGAGACTGCAGTATTGTGTGCTTTTATATGACAGTAAGCTTCTATACCAAGTATTTACCAGTCTGCCTTTGTTGGATTGAATTTTGGAGTGGAAGTTAGGAAATGGATTTTCTAATCTTAAGACTTTGTCACTGGATTAGATGTTGGCATTAGGACAGTATCAAAACTGTAGGCATTTTGCTTCTTCCATTTCTAAATTGGTCCAGCAGCACTTACTAGAAGAATAACTTGCTGACCAGAGTTCACTGAGAAATTAGCTACAGGACATTAGAACTGCAAGAGATCTCATCTAACAGTTAATTTTTCTTCATGGTAGCTGTTAGTAGCTAGTTTTAAGTGTTCAGTTGAGTTTTCTTCTGAAACTGGTTTCTAAATAAGCTGCAATTGTGGAATCATTTCTCTAAAAGTGAATCTGTGTTAAACACAAAGATAACAGATTTACACAGTAAAATTTCAAAGATACACTTTACTCTGCATAAATGAGAGACTGATTTAGACAGACTGCACACAGTGTGATGCATTTTACGACATGAATCGGGGGCAATTTTCACATGCCAGGACTGTATAGAAAATGACTAAACAATTTAGTAACAATTCAGTACTCATGATTAGTAAGATATATGGACTTTTTGAACACGATTAGTAAGGTTTACGGATCACTACACCCGCTTGAAATACTAACCAAACCAAAAGTGAAAAGCGATACAGATCTTTTTGTTGACCTTTGAGTCTTCACAGCACAGATACATTTGTAGTTTCACAGTAGCGTAAGGGAAGTGCCCAAGCCTATGTATGGAAGAGACAGAAAAGTGAAATTAGTATTATGAATCCGGAGAAAGAGGCATTTCAGCCATGTATTTGAAGTATGCTGGCAAGAAGAAACCTTGTTTAACAAAAAGATCAGTATGTCTTTCCTTAAAGAAACTAGAACAGAACACAAAGAAAAATTATCCTCGTGTAATAGCAATGTAATGCCACATAAACAAATCATGTGCTGATAACATGCCATTTTGAGTAAATTATATATAGAACATTGAATTTGCAGAAGACATTTATAGAGACCAAAAATAGCACTCAGACATTCTAGATTTGCCTGTGCAAAATCCTGCACTTTGCAGTATAAAATTAAAGATGAGAATAACTGGCTCAGACACATAAATCAAAATCTCACATGGAACAGCCAAACCTTAATTTAGACCAGCTTGCTACAGCAGTTTCTTTATCACCAACAAGGCAACGTCTTCTAAGCTACAGTTATCTTAGTCCTCAACCAGCTATTTTTTGGATTGGGAAAAATACTGGGAAAAGAGAGCAAGCACTGTCTGCAGAAATGCAGAAACACTGAACTAACTACAGCTAGTATAGTTCAGATGGGTCAGAAATGTCACTTTTCAAATCTGGAAAAGATCCTATGAAAATACTTTCAAAAAAGAAGAAACACCGTCTTGTCCATCTGAAAATCATGTATTCTTTAAATTTGTTTTCATCTACAGTGATGTTTAGGTTTGGAAGAGGGCATTAATCACACATTTCCCAGATAACATGTTGTTATTATATTATGATATCTAGAGTCTTTGAGGGAATACATGAACTGAATATGTTTGGATAGGAGAAACTGAGATATTTGAATGAGTGAGAGAGTGGTCTGTAAGGAGAATTCTCAAAATGCATGTGGATTTCCTCCTGAAGCTGTTTATGACAGCTAAGTGATGAGTGTCAAGAATTCCAGAACTTTCCAAATGCATTTACTGTCCTTTTCTTTTTTTAATTTTTTCAGTGAACAGCTCTTGTCAGCAGTGAATTCATTGCGATATAGTGAACTGTGAAGAACAACAGTTTTTATTTTATTAGTTAGATTACTGCCATGTCATTGTGCAAATTACATGATATTATTCCTGCCCCCGATTAGATACTTAGTTCAATAACTGGGATGACATAGTGATTTTTTTTCTTTTGGTGGCTGATGAAGCAATTCAAGTCTTTGTCCTGAAAACTCACTTTCACAATTCTCCATGTAGGGCTCAATTTGAATGTTCGTGGACAGTAAAAGTAAAATAAACCACAGGCATGTGAACTTGAACTCATAATATATTCTCTAGAATAGATAGGATATTAATTCTTAGTTCTATAGTACTTCAATGTTCTGCACTGTATACTGGAAGGGGTAGAGCAAGGCTCAGAATTTTGCCATGTCTTTTTTACTTTTTTCTCCTGGGTGGTTGGTGACAAGACAGATAAAAGAGTTTGATGAAAATCCCAAAATGATGGAGAGGGGCAGCCAGCATGGCGGGCACATGAGACCTCACCAGCCAGGGGCCCCTGTGGAACACGAGACCACAGGAAAAGGGGCACCTCAGAGCAGCTTTCAGACGGAAAGCCACCAAAGTGCTATTGCACAGGCAGCTGAATCCCACGAGGTGGCAGGTTGGGATGAAGGGTAATAGGACCAGTCACTGGCCCCTGCCTGGTTATACCATCTTACTGATGACACACAGACTGAGTCTAGAAGCTGTATCACATGAAGAGGCATCAAGGATATATATGGCTTAGACAGCTCACGATTTGTGAACCTGGCGGCCAGCACCCATCTCGGATCTTCTAATACCACACCGGTCCACATGATCTTGGTGATAGGCAGCTGTTAAAACTAAGCCAAGCAAAAATGTTTTATATACTGCATGCCAAATGTGAAAACTTTGGGTATTTTATACTTAAAAAAAAAAAAAAAAAAGAACAGCTACCCTGCTTATGATCTCAGCTTTGTCAGGAATCAGTTGGCATAGGATAATCATTCATTAGCTCTTCTACTGCCCTATGTCCTTAATTGCACTCTTACCTCCATACATTGCACTTTTACATAGGATTTATTTGTGTCTTTAATGTACTTGTGCCACTACAGCTGATAGAACATACGCTCAGATTTACATATCCACAGACTTCCATTAACACATGCTAATTCAGTGCTAACTCAATATAGCTTGTTTGCAGGGTAACAATTCCTCAAAGTTTATGAAAGCCTAGGGCAGTCTGCTTTCCTTTCCTTCCCTTCCCTACTGTGAGGACTCAAGGTACTTACTGCACTTTTTCACCAGGAACCTTTTTTTGCCAAAATGCCATAATTGCTGCAACCAGTTTCTTTTTATTATGCGGCATTCCCTCTCTATGAATGCATCGCTTCAATGAATTCCCTAACCAGCTCTGTCTGGTTCAAATCCATGAACCTACAGTTATGATAAGATAATGAATGCACACTCATCGAGCAGAACCATATCGAAAGTGCTGTGGGCAAATGCACAGTACAATAAATTTTGTTAAATGAAGATGATGTATTTTTAGAGGCCTATCACTTCTCTGAGGGGGTTATTCACTCATCCGGCCTCAGCACGCACCACAGAAGGAGGCCTTTGGACATTGTGTGCTCAGAGAGATAAAGTAAGGCAGCAAATGTAAATACAGGAAGCATTAATGAATATATATGTATTGGGATAGAATTTGACCAGTGACAGCTGGGAAAGGGCACAGCAACATGCAAAGCTGATTTGGGCTGATTCATACGCTACCATAAAAGTGTAATCAGTCACATAATGCCAGCCTAAAATTCAGATGATTAAAATAATAGTACAAACCATTAATTTTATATAGATCTGCAAGTTTTAGTGACTTAAATCAGAGAGGTGAGAAGGCTCGATATTATTTTCAGTCCATGGGAATCTCTATGTATATGCAGCGATACAAGATATTTCTACCTTACTTTTTCCTCAGTAGTAAAAGAAGGAAAAAAGACTTCCCCACCACTTCTTTGACTAAAAGACAAAACATACATTACGTCTAAAAATTGTTGTGTTACTACTGACAGTAGCAAAGTGCAGAAAGCATCTTTCTGAAATATGCAGTGCTTTATGTCACTATTAGATCTAGAATACTTGACAATAAGAGCAGTGGTAGGTGAATGAAAGCGATGTCCAGAATCGACTTCAGCTCTTGTTTGATACTCTGATATGGAGAGTTCCAGGATCCAGCCCATCTGGTCACATAGTCTGTAAAAACAATGACGGGAACATCACAAAAGACTGAATGTCCAGAGTGCATCTTAACGAGGGCTGCGAACCAGCCCACAAAACGAGCACGTTCTGTTCATTCTCTGCAGTACCTGCTTGGCACCTCACTGGCTCAGGTGGGAAACAAATTCCCTGATCTTGCTCAGCCTCCTAGCGCAGCTTTTATCCAGGATCCTATTCTAAAATGTCATTAAGGCTTCCATAACAAATGACATTGCAATCAGAGATGAATAATGGACATTCTCTCAATAATTTCTGACAAAAGAACAGATTTTTTCTATGTGGTCTGCCCATCTTAGAAAAGTTTATAGTAAGGATCCATGTGTCTCATAGGAAGCTGAGCCCTTTGCTTTTTCTCTAGCTGACATTCTGTCCTAAGCGGGAATGTCAGCAAATTGCAGGCAGAGTGATATATTGCCTAACAGAGGAGAATTCATTTGGGAGCAAACAATAAACTGAGTTCAAATCTTCATCGTGCTGCACAAATCAGATCTGCTATATAAGACAATCTCTTTTAACAATAACAAGGTTGGACCAGCTGCTAAACTGCTGTATTTAGACATATAAAAAATCCACTTGTTCCTCTTATTGTTGCTAATGAACGATCATGAGGTCATATTTAGAATATACAGAGAATTTATGCCTTCTAGTTATTTAAGACTGACAAAATGCAGTCTTATGTATAATTTTAAATTGTATTTCAGCAATCTGATCTGCTACAGATCTCTCATTACTATTTTTAAACTTATTCCTTCGTGTTCTGATCTTCTGTGTCCATCTATCCATTTCCTTCCAAAATTTCTCCTAGCAATTCCTGCCATCAAGCAATATGACTCACTTAACACTCAAGAGAAAGATGAAAACTGCCTCCAGGCAGCCTGGGCAAATTAATAATCTTCTTGAAGGGTGACAGGGTCAGCTAATGCCAGAGTCACAAGCGTCTGTACATACATAAAATCATTACAAAAAGTATTCAGAAACTACTCCTTGGTAAGGCCAAGAGCATATTTTAATTGTTCAGCTGAGTAAAGTTCCTGTAGCTCAATCACATCCAAGATGCCTTTGACGACCCTAGACCTGAATACATTAATATTAGCATTGGCTGTGTGAGATTAAAATGATTTCTTGTAACACAAGAGGCTCAAAGTGCAGGGAAAACTTGCATTTCAGTTCTCTAGAATTCTACACGTATTTCTTCAGGCCAATACGTTTAATTTAACTTGTCTCAAAGTACATCAATAGCTCAAAAACAGGTTCCATGAAGTTCATACAGGCAAATACCTTCCCACTTGAATTCCCATAGGTTTCCTATCAACCATTCATGCTTGCATTCATTGCCATAAAGTTCTACTTATGTAAATAAAACTCTTTCTTCTGCCTGCTGCATTTCTAGATATGGATGCCTCTTCTCCCTTGAATTGATCATAAAAATCAGCCTCCCTAATGGCTTTTCATTTAAGGAGGTCAGGCAGCACTTAGGAGTGGTGAAATGCGAGTCAGGATGTCTCTTTTCTGCGTGAATGTTGAAGTGGTGAAGATGCAATGATGTGCATTAGATCTCTATTCTTCCACACAAGAGGGAAATAAAATTATGGTGCTTGCTTACTTTGCTGCTGAGGAGCTATCCATGCAATTTGCCTTAACAGCAAGCAAAAGATACTGAATTATGCTGAGACTGGTGGAGAAAAATAGAGGCCTCTATTTAAGTACCGTGTAACATGTTGATTGTTGTTCAACAAAATTCAACAAAATAAATTAAAAATTGTAATGCTGAACTCTAAGAGACTTTTTAAGTGTAGGAGCAAGTGTACAGATAATTTTTCTAAAAGAGAGAGTAACAGAGGCAATTGTATTCCTATATCCTGCAGAGTAGAGATGACATCTGTAACTATAGAAAAAGGGAGTTGGGAATCTTGATTTTTTGTTCTCTGTGTTCACAAACTTAAGCAGTGGAAAAGCCAGACCTTGCTCTTAAAAATGAGGTTACAGATAACTTCGGGTTTCATTAAATGAGTATTGAACTTCGATATTCTAAACATCAGGACATGAGAGCTGAAAAAGTCATAGGTGAAGTAAAAACCATGACTGATAACAGCACTTATTATTAATATCACAGTGTCATTCTTCTCATATCACTTTCTCTCACCTTTATGAACAACTAAGGCCATTTTATGTGTTGAGAGTATAAATAATTAGTTATTATTTTGAAGCAAAAATTATATAAATTAATCTTTTATAATACTATGAAATTGTGAGTAATCTTAAATTACCTAGAACGTAGGACAGAGACCTTGAATAGTTAAAAGTATTATTCAAATTGGGATCAATGCCAAACAGTCACTGTACTTAGAACAAAGAATACAGAACAGAAAAGGAAACCTAAACCTGTCAGCAAATTTTATGTAGTAACGAACCAAATCACCGTGTCAAAAGCTTTCCTTTCTCTCGAGGAGCTACTCAACACTGACCGTGTGTCCTTTGGTGCATATCGTCCTAAGTCAGTTGGTCCTAACTTAAGTTTACAAAGACAAGAGAATCTAAACAAGTCACCAAGAAGATTTTAATGAGTTTAAATAACACAGAGGTTAGAATGATTTCCAATCTCTGCAGATGATGTTTCAATTTAAAATATAAAGAAAGTATGAGAAGCCACAAGAGCAGGCCTGGAAGAAAAGGTAGAAAAGAGATTTTTAGTTATAATATCTCTATCATTTTTTTCCAGAATTGTGGAGAAAGGCAGATGTAAATATGCCCTAGCCTAACTAAACATTTTGCAGTTGCTTGAGACCATTTAATACAACTGCTGAAACGACTTCTAGGAACAGGTGTTTAGTGAAGCAGGTAATGACATTAATCACAATGAGAAAAACACTGATCATTACAGCTCTTGCTGTACTCTGCCTGTGTAATTCCTTGTGAGTACATTTAATGATCAGTAAACATGAAGTGTCTGTGAAAACTATAATTCTCTGTTCATTCAAATGCTGATTGAGCTGACTTCAATCCAGTCTCAGCAGAAATGTGAGGCCCACTCCTACTTCCATTGGATGCTCTTACTGACTCTCCTCTTATTCATTCTCTCAATTCTCTTCCTTATTTAATAAAAAGGAGAAGCCAAAAGTTTTGCATCGGTACTGATTTCAGGAAGTTAATGAATTTTACTAAAATTATTTTTGCTCTGTCAGTGAAATCACCTCTGCACACAAGTTGGTCCAAAGGATACAGGAATTTCCCATCACACCATGTTAGGACTACAGTTACAGAATGAAGAGGTTTCTCTTGCCTTGCTTTGGAAGATTAGGACCACAGCTTTATCTATTTTTTCTCCTGAGCTTCATACAGTAAGAACTGTGTTGATGAAAAGACTTAATTCTTGCATTTTTAGACTGCAAAAAAAAGAAACAAAATATTTCTATTGCGCTAATACAAGTTGTTTTTTCAAAATAATCATTTAAATCATTAGTCAGTAAGAGAAAACAGTAATCATAGTGACACAAAAGCACACAAAATGATAACTCCTATGACTACAACCATTTGTTACTACATGCAATAATGTAATTAGACTTATGAAGAAACATTAGTCAAAACAACCTTTAGAGCTATGCTGCGGCACGTGCGTATCACTGCCCTCTGCTGCCCAGAGCAATACCCAGACCGGTACAGGATTTATGATGCTGTCCTCGGCTAATGGGCAGCTTGTAAAAAGCTCTAACCCAAAGCCATTCATCAGAAAAAGTTGAGGAAATTCATCCTCCAGGGCATTACAGAAAACAACAGTTTGGGATGTCAAGGTCCTCTACTCTGCCCTGTGCCTAGATGGAAGAGGTTTAGTTAAGCAGCTGTGATCTCTATGTCCTCCAGCAAAGCAGGCTGCAGGAATATATGATTTTGCTCTCGCTTTATCCACCAGCAAGTGTCTACCCCTACTCAAAGGCTTTCACTGCACAGAATGTGACCAGGGAATTTTGCTTTTATTTTCTCTCTTCCTTAGCTCTAAGTTTCTATTTTAATACTATGTTTCACATTAAGCCCCCTCAAGAGTGGCATTCCGGAGTATTTATTAGCTACTTAACAGAGCTAGCTTTGCTGTTACTCAGCTAATATTTTTCAGAATAAATGTAAATTGCTGCCCCTGCTTTACCTGCTCTGAGGATAAACAGAGGGCTCTGACTGCAAGGCTCCTAATCCAGCCATGTCTAAAGTCACTAGAAACTAGTCCCAATCCAGAGATGAGAGATGAGATTCTGCTCTTGACATAAATCAGAGAGATGATCTGTAGTTTCCCTTAAAGGTGAAAGTGATTCACTGTGCTATCCCCAGTAGGTCAATGGCACCCTCCCAGAGTAAATGCATTTAGCTGCCACACGCTCCAGTTTGATGCGCTGAAGCAGCATTGCCATGCGAGAGCACTACTGGGGGAGAGGGGAAGGGAATAACTGAAATAACTCTGGATCTTCCCCCGCTTTGATGGGAGTATTCAGCTAGTTCTGCTCTCCGGGATCATATGGCCGCAGCAATGGCCATAGGACAGCCTCTTCATTGGAGCCCAATCGCTCATAGAGAGCCAGGAGCTGCTGCTGCCTGGTCAGAGCTCGGTCACCAGCCCAGGCAGGGGCTGGGGGCTCTGAATGGGCTCCCATCACCAGAACAGCATCAGTTCCCCAGGTCTGATTCAGTGCTCTCTGCAAGCCAGTGTGCCCTCTAGTCCCCTCTCTGGAGCTGTGCACCAGAGAGCAGCAGGACAGGATCTCCGAGGGCTGTAGCCAGTTCCGCCACACATCCCTTGCAAACGTTGTTCCACTCCTCTTCCTCGTGCTAAGCTACACGTGGATAGAAACCCGGATGGGCATGGGTGAAGGTCTGCAGGGAAATATGTGATAAATGTTGTGCCTTCATATTGTGACATGCTTGGTCAGTTTGGAAGCTGTGGTGCTTCCAAGAGGCTGTGATCTGCATTTTTATGCATAAACTGCTCCTCTGCTTTCATCCATGCATTTATTCAAGCAATGTCTTTTTTGACTTCAGTAAAGACAAATTAAAAACTGAAGGATTAGTCTAGTTGCCTATAGACTTTAAAAATGTCTATAATCAGATGCCAGTTAGGTAAATAAGGCATTTTTACTTAGGCTGTCCGGCAATTAATTATTTAATCATAAGTCCAAAGAACATTAAAAATTAAAATTTAAATTCCATTATAAAAATCAGTACATTAAAATTCCATTATAAAACTCAGTTTTTATGCTTTTATAAAACTCATTCTACATACCTTTGTTTTAACTATAGTAGTTAGAAATATTAGAGATAATTTTGTGGGACAGCAACATATATCTCAGTTGTCCAAATAATCAGTATGATTTTGCCCAGTCACATGGACAAGAATGCATTTGTTCTTCTATAGAAAATCAATTGGGATAAATAAACCTAGTCATCCTGGAAATGTCTGTCATCCACATGTGCTTCAGCTCATGATGATCTGCTATGAAAATATTCTCAATTTAGCCTTATTACCCTTTGAACTTTAGTCTTACTAGGGTCATTTTCTTTTGCCAATCAAACTTCTTTTTTTTTTGCTATCAAACTTCCTATTAATACCAGCAAGACTATTACTTGAGAAAATATTTTTTCTGACCCAAAAAGACCCAGGGATGCTTTTGACTCTCTTGAAAAATAAAAACCAAAAATGAAACAGTACAACAGTTTACATTCCAGAGGTCATTATCTCTATTTCCTGTACCACAGAGATGCCTGGATAGAGCTCTCTTTCCAATTAAAAGCTGTTGAAAAATAAAAGATACTCTATGAGACAGAACAGAAGATGAAATTAATTAAAAACTGGCAAACAACACAGATTCAGGAACATGTTCCTTACTCGAGCTCCAGCATGTCAAAAAAGTCAGGATGTCCAGAGCCGGCTGCCGTGGGCCAGCCCAAAGCTGTAGGCAATGTCCTTTGCCTGGCACAACAGCAAAGTGAGCCAGTGGAAACGCATGTGGAGAGCTAGACCGCAATGACGGCAAACACAGCCGATTTCTTTCATACAGTATAGTCCAGTATTTACAATTAAATGTATATTTATCACTTTGCTCTTAAATAATCTAGCAATTTGAATATAAGCCAATACAAATATACCAAAGAAAAAGCTCTTTTAGAATATATAATGGACTACTTTGAACAGGAAGTATTTTTTTTTTCTAAAATAAATTATTCACCAATAAAAAGAAAAAATCGCAGCACCTCATAAAAATATAAAATATTTCCCACATCTTATGGAAAGTTAATGAAAATTAAGAGTTTGCACTGATTTGTAAATATTATGTAAGTATATTTTTTATCAATCAGCATAGGTTGGTCCAGTCTGAATGATAAATATGATAAATAGGAAATATTTAATACGCCAGCAATTTTATATTTCAGCTAATCCATGAATGTAGATTTTATTAGAAATGTAGTGTTACTGGAAACCTAACATTAGAACTGATCTCTGCAGCTGCAAGGTTGAGAAAACAATTATAGTTTCTTTCTTTGAATTTCATATCCATAACATTAAACATAATAAAGCATCCAAGCAATATTGCAACAAAATAAGCAATAAAATATATACATACTCCAAAAATGAATATAAATTAACTCTATTATTTAATATTGTGAGTATATTATTTTTATTAGTTATCTATGATATTCAAAATGAAGAGTGCTGCATGAGCATGCCTAGTAAGCATTATTTTCATGAATAGGCCTCAAATAATAGCAATTTCATTGGCAGAGTTAGAGTTGTATAACTAAACTACCGCTAAACATTTTGGAAATTTTAGTAAAATACATTTAAAAACCTGAGATATTTCATGAATGTCAGCCCACATGGTTATTCCCTTTCAGAAATGCTTTTACTCACTAATCATTTGATAATTGTCTGCCATTTATTTATTTATTTTCTGGATAAAGATATTCAATAACCCACTTCAAAAGAGTACTTGACAGTATGACATACAGACACCTAATCAGACATCACACACAGAATTTATCGGATAACCAACTCGGCAGTGAAATTCACTTCATGTAGTAAAGTCCATCACAAGGCTGCTTGTACACTTTACTTACAGTTTATAATGAAAAAGACAAGGTGAACATTGGTGTGCACTGACTTTCTTATGTCATTATACTCAGAAACGAATTGTATCAAAAATGGCCAATTTGTGAACCCCACTCTGTTTGACATTTGTTCACGTTGAAACTGAGCTCTGTGCAAACAGCCTGTGTAAAACCTTATATATCTCCTAGTTCCTACCCAAATCCTCCGCGTAAGTGACACAGTCATTACAGAGCACACTCCTGAGTCCAAATCCTTGATCTTGTCCATTGGACCATCACACTTCCCTAATTCAAAGCCTGCAATTGCCTTTTCAAATTAGACCTACCTCAGTAGTGACTAAATATTGTGATGATGTGATAGCAGGTTGACACATCCTGTGAAATCATTACAGGATCATTCCAGTTCATAAGGAGTAACTGTCCATGTCACAAAACAGCACCAAAAACCATGACTCTAATTCTGGCCTGACGAGAGTAACCACAGAAAGACTGGTAGCTCCTGCAAGAGGTCACAGCCTGTAGTTCCTCTATACGCTATTTTTGCTGTTAGAACTGAATTCTACTTCTGGAGCTGCCCCTCTGTCACTTTTCACAGATATTATATTGGCTTGAAATTCCTTTTTTACAATGAAATCAAAATACTGTAATTTAGATCATTTGACATTATCACAGCAATCTCATCTCAGCCATAAATAAAACATTTTATATGCCATGACTATAGAAATAACTGAATCTCCAGGAATATATTTCAAATATTGCCTTCTAGATATTGTGCTTACAGATTCGTGCTCTCTTTCAGGACATATGAAGGAAAGGGCAATATCAGAACTCTGCCCTTTGTGTGGTTAAAGTCCACATAATCTAGACCTCCTCACCCAGGGACACATCTATATGCAAGGCTATTTTGCGCTGGGCTAATGAGTCACCATACATAAATTACATATCAGTGTAATATTTCCTAGCTACAGTAGATGTACAGTAGCAAGTGTTTCCAGGAGACGTTACTAGATACTCTCTAGAGGGACAATATTCACAGCACACACTGCAATTGGGCTTAAAAACTCAAAGCTTAAAGTAGATAGTGTGAAGCACTGTCTGATCACGTAGGAAGATCTAAAGACATATGAATGAGTTGAATTTTGTCCAGTGGTTTTAGCAACTATATGATCCAAACTAGAAAAGAGATTATTGTTATATACCTGAATGGAGTTTCCAGCTAACAGAAAGTTTGCCATATATTTTTTTGAATATAAGTTACAAATGCTGTAAAGACTTGTTAGTGAAGTTCTTCACACTCACAAGATGTTCTACTGCGTGTGTATTAAAAGCCCATTAATAAACAGCCAAGTACTGGGACAGCTTCCAAAGAAAGGTAGTACGTTATACGTGCAGATGACGTGAGCAAAAATAACTGCTTAGACTCATCCGTCAGGATTATCCTCACAGCTGGAAAGATTCCTAGGCTAAGTCCCACTTACTGAAAGGTGAGTGAACGAATTCAAAGCAAGGGTTGCCACTCTTTGCATTATCAAATGTGTCACAAATGTTTGTCTTTACGGTAAAGAACATTCAGCAGTAAAAGCAAAAGAAAGATCTACAAGCAGAAGAAAGTAAAGGTTCTGGTATGTACCCACCCAGAATGGAAAAGTGCTTTGTGTTGT
Organism: Eudromia elegans; assembly: GCA_003342815.1. Classification (NCBI taxonomy): domain Eukaryota; kingdom Metazoa; phylum Chordata; class Aves; order Tinamiformes; family Tinamidae; genus Eudromia; species Eudromia elegans. The sequence goes on from PTEX01000183.1 coordinate 468,730, forward strand.
CCGTTCAGATGACTCAAGCTAGGAAGTTTTTGTTTTAATTGCTATTTTAAAATCTGTAAGATGCTTCAACATTCAGACAAGTACTGGGATGTTATTTGGCTCGCAGAATCTGGAAGCATTGTGAAGACAATTTTTTGTCATCACAGCTCTGTAACTCTCACAGCTGCTTCCCCCACTGTGAGCTTTATGTTTTGCACATACTTAAATTTGACAAAGTGTCTTTAAAGAAAACCATAAAAAAATACATTATACATAGACAAAATTTGCAATAAAATATATGTAAAGATTTGGTTTGGAGCAAAAATAGTATTCAGAATTTTCTTTGTGCATTTGGTGAACTGTCATGATCTTAAATGCATTGGCAAAAAGTAACCAAAGCTGTCAGACAACCTTGGCAGTGTAACAGGATCCAGACTTGCAGTCCAGATTTAAGCACATAAAGACACTTTCAAGAGTACAAACACCTGTAGTTCTTAATATTAATATGGACTTTTCCTGCAGGATTAAGCGTTCTTCCTTTTTTATTATAGAGTTTATAACACAAACAAAAAATTGCCTAATATGGTACTGAAAAATAAAAGGACATAAAATACTATATTCTCAAAAAGCTAATATTTAGGACAGGATTTATTTCGCCTACGGAAAGCCTAGCTATCTAGTTCAAGCTGCACATTTGTCTTCTTTCTTTTTATTAAAGACAGATGTCTCCTGAATGACTGCTTCCTCACACCTGTCTTGGATATTTGGCATGGGGTGAAATGCACTCTGGAAGTATTGTTTCCACAGATTACTGAGAGAACAAAAACAAAACCAAAAGCTTAAGTTAATTTTTATCTTGAATTCTTTTCACTAAAGATGAGATGAATACCAGCCTTTGCTTTCTCTTCAGAAGAGATCTATGGAGCCCCTTATTTTTTCTCAGATGATTTTCTTATTTATATGGAGGGAAATTAACCTGATATGTGAACAAGTACTATTTTGCACAAGTTTCCACCAGATATGTTTTGACATGGAATATACTTTGATTGACCTCCGTATTTAATTTAAACAAATAGAAATTCATGAAATTTTGTCATTCTAGAAGATTGACCTTTCTGACTTCTAAAGGAAATATGACTAATAGGAAGTGATAGGAAATCAAACTGCGCTCACAAAACCTTTCATATGTTGAGTCTTCATTGACTGCACACATATTGTACATCCAGACATGTGGTTAATTTCAGTGAAAATATATGTATCACATCTTGATCTACTCACTTTGTTACTGTATTAGACAATAACATTCAAAGAACTTAGAGCCAGTTGCAGACAATTCTGGAGTCTCTCACTTGTCTTGAGAATGTGATAGCAATGTTTTCTACCACCTTCCGGCAGCCAAATATCCTCCCTGATACCTGATGACTTCCTGTGGGTGCATCTTTGTCTTGTCCGGGATAACCCACTGGGATATGCCTTTTGGGGAGCCTCCCGTTAACGTACAAAGGTGCAGGTCATCTTCGCAGCAACAGAACTCACAGTGGGGCATGTTGGCCTGTACTTTCTAAGACATGAAAATTGTCTCCTAGACCCAGAACGGGCTGTTAGCGGCTTCCCACAGGCCAGTGAGTTCAAGTTAATTGCACGTTTTTTCTCCAACTGTGCTGAAGATTTCCTGAGCTCCTGACGTTCTCACAAGGCTGGCTGTGCTATTGCAATGACATGGGGGGTGTTTGCCTACAGGACAGTGGAACATCATTTGTTTGTTCAAGAAAGGAAACTTTTTCAGGCTCTAGTGCTCTGGTGTGTCTGGCACAGCCAGAAGGAAATACAATTGATGGGAAGAGACAGGCAATGAATTACTTCACAGCATTAGATTTTCCATAGCTGTTATGAACGCATGTTTACTTTACTATTTTTCAACTTAAAACTTACAATTAAGGTAAAATGACTGCCAGTCAGCTTTTGCTGTAGAGTGAGCAATGCTCAGTTTATTAAAATGAATGACCCCATGAAAAAGCATTAACATTTGGCAATTTTTGAGATGTAATGAAGCATAATTAAAATGATTAAGAAATAAATTGAAAGAAAATAGTTAAATGGTCTGTGTGTGAAATCCTGCAGTGCCACATGAAGCCTGCAGAAGGTCTCAGCTATTATGTTATTCCAGAGGTTCCTGCAGTCCCCTCAACACTAGGGAATAGTGACTGATACTGTGCTAAACAGTATCAATCGTTAGCTGCTACCTACCAGCAGCCTCAGGGTGAGCTCTAAACCTAACTCTTACATTGCTGCATGTAATCTTATATGCTACGGTGCAAACACTGCTTAAACAAAATTAGTGTGCCTGGACTTCATCAACATATTTACTGGGACCAACAATATCAATCCATATTTATGTAATCTGAGCAACTCAGTGTTATAGCTAGTGTGCCTCCTCTCAGGACTACTTCCTAATGCAATCATGTGTTAGCTCTTGATTTACCAAGCTATCAGCTAGGCTGGGGTTTTCTCCAGCTGAGGATTTGCACATTGATTACACCACACTTTTCTATGAAATCTCTGCAGATAGACATTACAGGAACACCCAGGCAGCACATAAATGACAAATGCAGTAAAGGGCCACCTGGTAGGAATCTGTGAAAGTCCATTAGATGCGTGCTAATGCAACACAGGCAAGACCAAAACAGTTGCTGATGTTAGGCAGTTGCAAATACCAGTAGAAATAGCTAAAAGCAGGCCAAGCTGGGACCAAATACTCAATGACGTATCCCCTGCTTGTCCCAAACTATCTGCAACATGAACAGGAGAAGAATGGAGTATGATATACTAATTGTTTGCTCTGCCTTATATCTAGGGTGTGTATTAAACCATTTATGGCACGTATGAATGGAACAAAAGGTTGAACTCAGCAAAAGTGAAAGCAGGTCTGGAACTTTGCATACAAAACTAAGTGGTGCAGAAAGGCTTAAATAAGAGTACAGTTATTTCAAGCATCTTAACAAAACACAAAGTAATACCACAGTGCAACAGACTCATGAAACCGTATTGTCAAGTCATTCTTCACACTTAAAAATGCTCATAGTAAAACCTCTAATGACTCTCTAAATAAAAACGTTTGGTGAAGAAAAATGCTGTCAGTCAAGCAGAGCTATAGACATCTGTGTTCATTTATAATAAATAACCTCATTTAACTATATAGAGAGATATATTAGGAAAATTCCATGTAGCTGGAAAATGCAGAGAAATAATAGCCTGACACCCGAGTCGACCCCTTCTGCAGTATCATCAGCTGAGGATGCAAAGGTCGTTCTCTGCTAGTTTGAGGCAGGTTTCTTATTGATTGTTACTATGCCAAAAAGAAAAAATCAGATTAAAATAAAGAGTTTCTTAGTCCCAAGCAGAAATGAAAAACAGCTCTTTGGGGGAACAAAAGAAAGGCAATCAGAATTACCGCATTGTGCCAAATGCAGCCCATTTCAGCTGGTTTTGAAAGATCCATTCATATAATCATAAAAGAAGACTAGAACAGAGGTGTAATAATAATGTGTTCTTTCTGCCTAAAAGTAGGTTATTAATATGAGTACTAGATGAGATTAACACTGTCACATAATTGTTTTATTCTAGTTTGGATTATTTTGTGCAAATGTCTCTTTCTTCCCTAAATCCAAACAATAAAGAATGATCTTGAAGCCTGAAACGCCCTCTCACTGTTCACCGCCTACCTGGAATCCTCTCGCCCTCTGTGAACTGAGTGGGTGCTTTGAAAGACAAGCTCTGACAGCAGGAAGGGAATCTTCATTCCTAGGGAATCCTTACTTCTGGGAAGGTGCCATCTTTCAGTGCAATTACTCTTGTGGAAGGAAATATAATAAGGCCTCGCAAACTATGTCATATGACTGCTTTTCCCAGCCACAGTCCTCATTCTCTTTGTAATGATACGACAAGAGCCTCCCTTTGTTCTTAACAAATCAGTCATTTAACTCATATTCATGGCCATGATTAAGGGCTAAAGGATCTAACTACCAACAGCAACTGGTAGTGCTGTCAGCATTTAAAATGACCTGCCTCTTCCAGTGAGATAAACCATACCCTGCTTTAACATACACTTTCAAAGCAAACACCACTTCAATAATCAGTGCCATTTACAGAAGAGGAGAATTTTGCATAAATCTGATTTCATCGTGTTCTGGGTATACTGTGGTGCTCTGTGAGTTCAGCTCTGTTCAGAGGATCCCCATGAAGCCTGGAATGTTCTCTTCAAAATACCAAAAACAGCATCTGAGTGAGAGCTAAGTGCTGCACTGAGTTAGGACTGTCTCTCTGCCCAGAGACAAATTGCACTGCAATTGCATTTATTATTTACATTTTCAGACACGAACCAAAAATCTAGCCCAGATATTTGATTTTTATTAGCTTGGGCTCTAAAGGGTAGTACTTAAACTGCATATAAAATATTGTCAAGTTCACTTAAATCCTATTTTGTTGCATTTGCAGATTTTTTAATTGACTAAAGATGCAAAAGACAAGGTAGTGGATTTTTAAAAATATCAACGACCTCACTCAAAGGTGTGCAAATTAAGTAGCTAATGCCTTTAGCACGTCCATATTTCTCAGAGTGCTGAGACAAGTTTTACTTGTCTATGTATTTACTCCATCAAAATTCTTCCAATTATGTCAAAGATCTATATGAAGTCTGCATTATTTACATTATTTAAACTTCGAATATAGCCAAAGACATCAGCAGATAGCTGTTTCATATCACAGAAAAATATTTAAAGGGAATAATTTTTGCTTCTTTACTTGCAAAAATCTCCTAGATATCTACATTTTTAGATGTTTTAATGGTATGCACAAATATTATATATGTGCATATCCATGTTTTATGCTAGCTGGATCTTTGCCAGTGCCAGAATATGAATATAGAAATTAAATTCTATACTTACTACTTATTTTCTTTACCCGGGAACATTTAAGTAGTTGAATGCAATTTGCAAATTGGCAGGAATCAAGGATACATGTGATTATCTTTCCAACAAATGTCATAAGTTATGTTTATATATTGGAGCATGATGAAGTGTGCTGTTCCACGTTATTGTCTTTCATTTATCCATTAGCCATTCATACTGCGCACCTTGTGCCCCGGTTTATTGTGTTTATAGCGAGATAACATGAATTAACTAAGCACAGAGCACATAAACATAGGTACTACAAGTCCTCATTAATGCGCATTATTCACAAGCACTTCCAGGGAAAGTGCTATGCTCAGTAATCAAGTTTTCAAAGTGAGGATCTCAACAAATGTTCAGCTGCCACACTGTGTCACCCTCCACAGAAACGAGCATGTGAAAGGAGGTTTGTGTTAGGGAATCCCAAAATATTTTGTAGCTGATATATTGATACTTGCACAGCAGCTGGAAATCCCCATTCTGCTCCATGAGGGAGACTGCGGTCCCCAATACAAAGTTTTACTATCAAAAATTTGGCAGCAGAGTCAGAGGAAGCTGGAAAGGGCCTCTTTTCTGGACAGTGAAACACAATACTTAACATTTGTTTCCTTCAAGTGTGTTCAAATATTCAAAGAGAAGGGTTTGGGGAACTGGCTTACATATATTTACACAGCATATACTTTTTTTTTCTCAATTAAGATCTTTCAGCAGTTCTTTGAAGGATGAAGATATTTTATTTCACTTCATTTCATTCTATTCTATGAATTTATGTATTTATTTTGAAACTAGGTGGCACAATGCAGAACTGGAAGGAGATACTGGACTGGAGGCTTCTACCATGTCTTCTCTCCTGCAGTGATGTCCTTCAGGAAGCTGCTTGGCTGTGCTCTGCAAGCTATATTTGTGATGGGCCACTGCTCAAAAAGCCCTGTTCTATAGCTTTGGAGCAGTTTATAACTTTAAATAATAATATAATAATCAATAATATCTAATTGAATGTGTCAACAAATGGAGATGGGCAGAAAATTCCATTTTACGGAGGGCCTAGACATTTCTGAAGGTGGTTTAGTTACAATTTGATTCTCTTCAGAATTCTCTGCGAAGCAAAAGGGATAGGGGCTGAGCAGCTCCTGGCTCCCGCCCGCTGAAGTGATTGCCCGAAGGAGAGCAGAGCAGAGAGCACTCAGGTTGCACCAGAGTTCTGCCTGGGTCCCATCATACATTTGTCATAGTCGAAGCATTGCAATCACACATGCGACTTCTCTGAATGGCGAATTCCACTGAAAATATATTTTCTTCCTCTTTAATAATAATAATAATAACAGCAACAACAATATAAACACATTATCTGAGGGTTGAGAAGCTGCCTGTTATACTTCAGCCTGACAGTATCTATCGGCAACATAAACACCTGATAAAGTATCTCCTGTGATAGCTGTGGACATCATTCCTGTAATTAAGCACTTATATCTGCCAAGGAAGGGTAACAAGCTGGAACAGGAGCTGAACAAATTAGTGTTTGAGTGTGTTTATCCTGCTGCATTCAGATGACTGCGGGGTTTTTCGCCTGACAGCACCAGCTGGGTTGGGAGTCACAACCACTGTTTACATTGACACGTGGAGCTCCTAAGCTGCCCCGCGCCTGGTGAAACGAGGCTCTTCGGGGAGGAGAAGAGACGCCGTCTGCCCTCCCAAGGTGCAGAGCACAGCGAGCACTGGTTCTGCACCCTCGTATCCAAAGCCGTCTAGGATCCAAGAGTGTCCTGTTAGGATATGCAACGCCAGCTTGGGGTCACGACAAAATTGCCTTTTCTTTCGCACAGGTTGTTCTTACACTTTGAAGCAAAGCAATGTGATGAAATGGAGTGCTTCTGATCAACTTTGAGGAAGCTTGATGTTAACAGGCTCCACACAGTATATTGGCTTTTGCACTTGCAAAGATGCTGCCATTTCCTTGGTTTTTCTTTACTTTTTTCTTTTTATATCCTACTACCTCTGCATGACTATGCCCCACTTTATTTGCTTCACAGAACTCAATGAAGAATGTCTTCCTTCAATGGGAATGTTATTCTGCTAAATACTATGTTTCTATATATGCTGATCTCTTCATGATCCTTTGAAGAGACATATATTAAAAAAAAAAGAGAGAGAGAGAACATAATTCTAGGGCGAAATAAAATAAGGATCTACTTGTGAGCCTGCTGATGCTAAGGCAGGGTACCTGTGAAGCTGGCATCACCCTTTGCTTCATGAACAAAATGGAACATGAACAAAACTGTTCCAAGATTAAAGGACAGCAGCACCAGTCTCTGAGATGATCAGTTCTTTTACTGCCTTTCAGTAACAATGCCTGGCCCGGGAGCCAAGGAAGCTGCCATTAGAAGCACCCACCCAGCTTTCCCAAATGAGAATTGCCCCAGAAGATGCTCTGAAGGGACAGAGCTGGTTCTGTGTCTCGCTGAACACACACCTAATGCAATGGTTTCTAGGGCGCCTTCCACCTCTCCCTGCGTGTGGTAAACAGGAGCCATAATTCAACAACAAACCTAGGTGGTTGGCTTCATCAGGACCAGGTCTGCAGACTACATTACACGTGACTGAAAAGCACAGCTCTGAAGCCCAGATAATTCTACTGAACTTAATACGTTCATGAGAACATGAAAACACACAAGTAAGCGCAGAATTAGATATGAACTCAAGAGAAAAATCATAAATTTGAGTTTTTATAACAGTGACAATCTCTTTTTGCATTCTATAACACCTTTTCTGCAAAGAGGCAAAAGATGATAAAAGATTTTTTAGACCAGCTATGGAAGTTAGGTGGAGAAATTATAATTGTTTCCAGATTTAAAATCCATATTTAAATTTTTATTTTCTTGTGCAGCTTGGAGACAAAACAGCTGAAGTTCTAATAAATCATAGGCTTAATAAACTAATTTTCTTGACTGACTAGACTTTCAGGCTGCAGAGGCAAGAGACAGTCATTCCTACTACTGCTGTAGCCATCTGTTTTCCTGTGTCTCAGAGCTAGAATGATGGCTGATTAATGCACTTCACGCAAAAACATAGACTTCACAAGAAGTGACCTATAATTATTTATGAATAATTGTCTAATGAAGGAATTAGTCAGTGTATTAATGTGGAGAAAGTATCACTAAGAGCATTAGTCAGCTCGCAAGCAAAGGCCAGGTACATTCTTGGTAACCTTTGAGCCACTGGACCGCATGTAAGTATTGCATCTCTAAGCTCTGTGCTCCATAATGATACTTCTGAGCTGCCATCTCCGGCTCAGAGAGCACTTTTCAGGATCATGATTACAGGCAGCATTACAGAAATAGTGACCCTCTTACTTTGTGGGTAAAGGTGTTTTAAAATCTTTAAGTGGCCAGGGCAAAGTGATACACAGAACCGCACACAGTGCAGAGCAGAGCATGGAAATCAGGCAAAAGCATCTTTTTTTCCCCCTGCAACATAGGCAATGGCTGTGACCCCCCCCCATTCTGCATTAAATAAAATGTTGGAATTATTCTATCCAGGAAGAAAAAGAGTATCAAAATGCTTATGGAGTGGCAGGGAAACAGGACAGGCTCTATCTACATGTATCTGAGACTTCGTTTCTTGAGTGGCAGGGTGCCTACCCAAGTGACAGGGATATTCACAATGAACTAGACGTCCAGGAGAAGAGTGAAACAGGGCAGTAGAGAAGGAAAAAAAATGTGGTGTAGCATTCAGGGAATAGTTATAACAGATGTTAAAAACTCCCTTCAGAGTGAAGATTGGTTCAGTATCTTCAGACACCGTGACAGACACCAAAGTATTTGTGAAATTAATTAATGAGCTGTTCAGTGAGCTTAGATTTTCAGGAGAGCTCATTGCTGTTTTTTCATCTTTTCCTGAAGCTATTTATTTCTCAGGATGGCTTACAGCAGTTCTGCACTATGCCCTGGCCTGTCCAGCTGTGGTAGTTCAGAAGGTGTCTGTTCAAAGAGGATTGTCTAAGTGCATCAGCAGGAGCTTTGTCTTAAAAAGGACATCAGTTATTAATAACATAATTTGCTCATTCCTTTCTTTCTCCTTCTTGACCTTCTAGTAATCTTCCACTAGGTGTCAACTGGACTTTTCCTAAATTCTAGGTTTAAGCAACAACTCATTTTCTTCATATCTTCTGCCAGCCTGCCAGAACTTCCAATTAATTCCAAATGCAGCAGGACGCTGTATAGCGTGAAAACTCCTGATCATGTCTTGAGTACATCAAGTTGCCATACACAAGAGCCCACAGACAAGAAGACTTTTCAAGTGCAGTCAGGCTGGGTGAGAATTGAAAAAGCAAACTAAAGTTTGAATAGTCTCTGTTCTCTCAGCTCTGAGCTACTCTTCACTAACTATACCTTGAAGTCAGAATTTCAGGGGTTTTTTGTTTTTTCTTTTTACAGTAGCTCACGAAAAGCAAGGAAATGGTTTAAAATAGTCCTAAATTATGCATTACAATAAGAAATTATTTCTCCAAACATCCTAAACTGTGGGGATAGTCCATCCATAACATTTTGATTAGAATCATAGCTAACTTATTATAGTATAGATATTCTAAGACAAGTACTTCTTTAAAATGTTTAATGCAACTTTCAGCATTCATTGCTATTCATTGATGATTCATTTGCTTATTCATTTACTTATTTATGATTCATTTACTTATTTTTACAGATCACATCAGTAAATCATTGTTTTATCAAACAGCCTATAAAAATGACAATTTTTCTCTTACTGTCAGATACAGGAAAAATATTATCTGCAAAATAATACTTTTCCAAATCACCCCTACTTTCTCAGCTCTATTATCTCAATTCTTCTGCTCTTCTGCTCAGTGACAGTTGCAAAAGGAATCAACATATACTGCAAGCCTTGCAAGCTTAACATTTTATTGTGTCGTGGTGCTTTAGTGAATATCAGCAAGGGAACACTGAAGCCTTTCTATCAACTTAGGGTCCTTATGTCTGATTTCAAGATAGTTATAAGGCCAATAGAGTAGCAAAGGTGTTTTAAAACCTTTTCGTGTAAAAAACAGAGAAGACTGGCTCTTCCACAATTAATGACCCAGCTAAAATATTATCCAACAATCTCATAAACTCAGAGGATTAATTTACTTTTAGATGTCATGGGCCTCGAAGGACTCGTTTGCTAACTGGAAATAATTAACGCCAGAGGTCATGTGATCTTCACATTAAAATGTCAGGAAAATAATTTTCTGAAAATCTTATTAACACAAAGCAAAATAGTACACAATATAACTACCTCCATTTTCCAGCCTAGATTTTCATTAAAGATGTTTTTATTTAAATTGGATAGCTTGAGTATATGCAAAAATGCAAATTAATATTTATTTTTACAGGGTGCTTTATAACCATACTTGAAGATTTTTTAACATATGAACAAGCAATCACTCAAATGTTTGCTAATAGCTAAATCCTCCTAACCTGCTCAAAAGATGAGGAAGAAAATATGGGAATTTCTGTATCACTATAGAAGAAAGGTGACAATTTACTTCATACTATTACAAGGCTTTTAATCTTAATTCAGCAGCTTGGGCCCTCTATGCTGCAGGAGAAGCAGTTAAGGAAGGAAAAGCCATCCGGGCAGCTCAATGTTTTATTGTGTGCAATGCACACCAGCATAAAGAGCCATCTTCCAGTCTGTAAAGTGGGGAACTCCAGCGTTATCAAACATCAGAGCTGTCGGCAGTGCCAGTTTTATCTGAAGCCCATGTTTGTGTGTGCTCTGCTATACTCTTTAATTACATGATCACATATTGCTTCTCCAACAGGATGCCCGCCTCAGGGCACCGCATGGATGCGGCTCACATACTGAGCAGCTAGTCAATATTTTGTGTTATCCTTGTTGTTTGAAGTGCTTTATTTACTGCATGCTACTCAAATGCAGCTCTGAAAACTGACTGACTGCTATTCCCATAGATTTTGCTGTGGTGCTTTTCACTATAGCATTTGATCACTCCATATATATTAAGTTTGTGTTGCTTTTGCAATTTGTTAAATAAAGGAATAGTATTTGGAAAAAAAATTGTAATTGCATTCACAACCTTGAACTCAGAAATAATCTTGTAATTGTATAAGTCATCTTGTTACCACTGTGATAGTCTAGGTGACTAGACTATTTGCAGCAAGAAATACTACTAACCTAGGATCAGATGGCTGTTTACCAAGCACCAGTTTATCCCACTATAGCCACTTTTTGGCAATTCCCAGTTTGCCTTCATCCACTAAGAATCACAGTCAAAAGTCCTTTTTAGAGAACATCTAATTTTGGACAGAAGTGAGCCAGGTATTTTTCTCTCTTTCTTAATAGGTGCCTGGAAGAAGAGTAAGCTCAGCCCACATCTTCTGTATCAATACATAACACAACTAAAATCTGGAGATTTTCACAAGGATATCCCCAACATAAAAACTACTTTCTTATCAAAGTGTATATTTTGATCACTGTCTTACTGTTAGGAGATATCAAATAGCTCTCCACTTGGTTCCAGCACTATCAGCTATTTACCCTCTTCAAAACAAGGAAGAAACAGGTCTGGACTTGAGGGCTTCAGTATTTCAGGTACTGTACATACCTGGCCTACTCAGTAGGCCTTAACTGCACTGAAACCTTCTCACTAGAAGTATGATACAAATTTTACCCAGAATAAAGCTCCACCAGGGCAGTCAATATCTTTCTCTGAGGTCTGTAATGAATTCTTCATCCCAAGCAAGCATCAAGGTTCCACCTTATACAGAAAGAATACTGAACTCATGGTGTAGCTCTTATCCCTTAAAGACTGAAGTTCTCCATAACACAGCATGACCAGAGCAAAACAAATATACAGAAGGAAATGAGGCATTGATTGCTTTAGAAGACAGATGAACTGGTTCTGGTGAACATTACAGAAATAAAAGAATTTATTTCTAAATCCTCCCTCTTTGTTCTAGCTGAGAAGTAAAATACAATTATGTTATTTTCGTATGTTTATGGTGTGTAACTAAAATAGATATTCCCTGACCAAATTAAATTATAAAGCTCTACAGAATTGTTCCTTGAAAGAAAAGTCCACTTCTATTTTGTAAACAGCAAGTTTTATCTAAGCCTGGAAAAGATTAACAAATTATGTTTGCCTCTTGGAAAAAAAAAAAAAAAAAAATTAGAAAATATAGGGCCTGCTCCTACAACTTTGCTTCACACAAATAATCCTAGTAAGCAATGGAAACTGTAAAATAGAGATTCAGATGAATGGGAATTGCCCTGTTAGGAAATCATCTTTGCTTTTCCACCTTGCTAGCATGTTTGTAACCCACAAGGGGCTGTGTATTAAGCTTCCTATTTTCTGATGCTTTTTTTCCAAGCAAAGATTCTTCTGTTGTGCTTGGAGCATGGACTAATGATGCCAAATGGAGTCTGACCTTTGGCATCAGTAGGATTTCTGATGCAATTGCCTATTATCGAGCAATAACGGATGTGCTGGTGCAAAATGTGTTTTAGAAGTGGTTCATCCAACAAGCTATTTACAGATACGATAATATGAGGCAATTGGTCTCCTGTATTTTTACCTACTCCAAGTCAAAAGATTTAGTAAAATTTATGTGTATACTAATGGAATTTATTGTTATGCTAAAACAGTTATTAATGGTTAGAGTTTTGCTAATCTAGTTAAATGATAACCCTTCTTATGCCTCCTTTAATCTCAGTTCAATTAATAAAGGAACCTTCTTTAACACAGAAAAAGAATCTCACTAATTATAAGCACAGTCTCATGGATGCATAAATGTAATTATCAGTAAAGATCCAAAATCTTGCTTGTTAACAAGAATAGCTCCACTGAGTTCAGTATTTAAGACATACAGCAAATGTCAATGTATCTCCCAGTGACTACATTATGAGTATGCATTTTTGTCAGTATTTTGAACATCTTACTCTCCCCTTTATGTGCACCTACACACAATTACACTTGTGTAGAAATTTCTGGGATTCCAGTAGACAATATTGGCATGAGTAAAATATAGAAAAACATGTAAATATTATGACAACTCAAAACATCATTCATTGTTCTTATGGTTCTTATACTTACTTTACATGGCATAACTCAATAATGAAACTGTACAGAATTCTGATCATATCTATTTACCACATTCATATACACTCTGCAAATTGCATCTCAATTTGATTCAATTAAAATAATGCTGCAAGAACAGGAGGCGGACTGTGCCACTTCTAAAAACACAGGTGAGGTCCTGCCTCACCTTATTAGCTTATATAGACCCAGGGCTCAGCTAGGAATAGCATCAGAGCTGGTAATATTTGAACCACTAAGTATCAGAAGAGTGCTAGGCTCCTAAAAGAAATTGTATGCACAAATGATACCAGATGATATCAAGAATTAAGCAGGTTGCTGGATGTTAATCATGTCATGGTGTCTTTGTAAGCAACTTGCAACTTAAAAAGTCTTGTTTGTGCTCTCAGAGCAAATTGGAGCTTAAATCTGTCCAGGTTTCTCTTACCCACAGCAACTCCGGGCACTTTATGCAGTCAAAACAAAAACACACTGACATGAAAAATATTGTTTGTTCAAACAACCTCCATTGGAGTGACATATACCCTGCTAGACTGGAGCAGAGTTACAGGCAATAACTATTAAAAAGGATTAGGTGAGCCAGTAGCTCCCCAGAGGACCAAAATGGATGAATGAATTGCTATAGTGTGGTATACTTGCACTACTCATGAGAGCAGAGCTGTTGCTACAGCAAGTGACAGTGAAATGCTAATGTTAATGAGAAACCCTCCCATTCCCTTAGGAAAAGGTCATGATGATCAGCTAGGACCCACTGAGCAAGGCAGTCTGTGTTAGAATAAGAAAATGGCAAAATTAGCTAGAGAGACAGAGGCAGATGTCATAACCATATCCATGTGAAAGAAGTTTATTGTTAGAGAAGTGAATCAAAATTTGGACAAAAAAAGAAAAAGAAAGATTGTTATGCTTTAGCCTATATATAAGCACAAGATTCTGTGTATATATCTGGTAGGCACACAAAAATAAGCAAGAAATACAACACATTTTTTGATATTGAGAATGGCATACACCATTTAAAATGGATGCTGCTACTTACAGAACTTGAACCTGCCTCATCCTTGCAGAAAATCAGCCCAGTGGCACTTATGCCCCAGGACACAGGCTACAAGGCTTAAAACAATATGTGCCCTCCTCCACTAGGAGGATATAGCTGCCCACTTTGCAAAGGACCATCCACTTCATAATGTGCTTGCAGAAAGAGGAATTAACAGGTCTGGACAGCACCACCGAGCACTCCAGATTGCACCCAAGTGTTGTTGCCTTTCTGCCTGTTTGTCCCCAAAGAAAATGTAGCCATAGCCACCTTGTGTTCCAGAGCTCTCCTGAAGGATTATCAGACATAAGCAAGCTTAATCAAGAGAAGTGTGAAATCACAGCAAAGCCAGTGTTTCCTGTTTTGCAGATGGTGAGCTGCCAGAAAGGATCAGCACGGTCTTAATTACGAGCACGATGAGAAAGGCAGGCAAGATGGGAAGGTATGCGTTATGGTGTGGGCAGATCATTACATAACAGCAAGGCTGTTACACATGCAGTGCAATACAAATCAGTAAACACTATAAAAAAGAAAATGGCCCCATACATATTTTTCTGCGCTCCAGAAAGGCAGAGATAATATTGTTTACCAATTGTTTACCGTAGGCATTGGAAACTGAAAATTCAGTTTACTGAGATGACCCGAGCTGTTAACAGCTGTAGATCTAGTGGGGTCATTTGACTGAAGTAGCAACAGAAATATAATTTGTCTCCTTTCCAATATACAGATCAGCAAGGAATGTGGAATACAATACTAACAGCAGTGAATATCAGCTGGAGCAGAGACAAAAGTCTGCAGTTGTCTCTCTTGCCTCTGTGCAATCTGCTTTACATTCAGAGACCCAGGCTCTGCTTTACTGCACTACTGATACTCTAACCGTAATTCTCCATCAGTCTCAGAAAAGTTTGTCTTATGTCAGTATGAGTATCAAACTTTTCTGAGACTGATGGAGAATTACGGTTAGAGTGCTTTTTAAAATTTGAAACCAAATTCTGTTTATCTTGCCACAGGAAGGTATGGAGATAGCCAGGTGCACGTATAGACACGCGCTCAGAAGTGTAGTCCGTGCACGCTATCATGCTGTGTGCTGCATATATGTATGCTATACCCACATGTATATGTCCTTATGAAAAACAGATTTGGTGAGGCAAGGTAAGGAAACATCCTGCATTGCTGCAGGAAAATATTGAGGAAGCAATTTTAACTTGGAGAGCTGTGGGTTTGCAAGTCTCTTACTCTTCTACGTGGGCTGTTGCCATAATGTGGTGTGTACCTCTCCCTGGAGCAGGGAGGTATCCCTGTATCTTTTTTAAGATTTTCAGCATTATAACTCACAAAAGCGATACTGCCTGCCTGTCATTAAAACTGAAAGGAAGTCAATAATCACCAAGGCAGTTAGCTGAAGTAAAAATCTACCCTTGCCTGAAGTATGTAAAGTTTTACAGTATTCAGAAATGACCAAAGTTTCATGACCTTGATGTTTGTATTGTAAAAATCAGCTTCTTGACCTCCCAAACTAAGTGGTAGGAAGTTCAAGTTTTTATTGTCAAACAAAAGGATACTTACAATGCAGGCACTGGGTCTGGCTGTTTCTATGCTTATAACGAAGATAAAAGGATCTCATACATAGTTATTTATATGTCCCTAATTTGAGTGATTGTTTTTATATCCTAGCTTCAAAAAAAGTTATTTAAAATAGATTACCTAGACCATGCAGATACTTTCTATCAGAATATATTATTTAAAAACAGCAAAAGTGAAATACTCAAAATCTGTGCAAAATAAGAGAGATTATGTTCAAATTGAATAAATGACATACTTTTCCCCAAAGTATCTGTGTATTTCTAAAAAGACACAGTGGAGGTTTATAAAATCCAAGTGTGGTATGAATTTATTCAATTTTTTTGCTATTCATATTAGGACAGGGAAATCTTAACCAGTAGCACTTTTTTGAAGCAAGATCCTATGTTGCAATTGTTGTTTTTCTCAATCTATAAAAATATGATCATGAGTATTTCTAGAAAGAGCTGTTGGCTGAAAATTCAGCAATATACTTTCAGTCTGCAGACATGGAGCTTTCTATAGTCTACAAATTCAAGCTGACTCCCAATAACAAAGTCTTGGACCAACTAAACTGAAAAGCAATGGAAAAAATACATCTTTTTTTCCATTGTTTTTTGTGGAAGTGGAAAACAGAACAGGTTATGATCATCTCAATGTCAAAAAAATCACCAGAGAGTCAGGAATCCTATTTCTGAGCATTCATTTTTTTCTGTGCTTTGAGTTAAATCAAGGGATCACTGATTTCATTTGAAAATATTTTTTGTAACGGAATCTAAGGAGTGCCTCTAAACCTATTTAATATTTGAAAAGTATTTCAAGATCCTTGAAATAAAAGGGCTACTTTAATATTTCAACAGAAAGCAAAATATCATTCTGAGTACTAAAGAAGCAGAAATTTGAAATTTGCACCGTGGTCGATGATAACTGCAATTCTGTGCGTAACAATAAAGGGTGCCGTGGTGTAGACAGACACTAGCTAGAATCTGTTTGGACCTCTCATTTGCAGAGTCAGACCCGAATGCTTCCTGATAGCAGGAAAGATAAACTTAGAAAATAATAATTAATCATTTCCAGTTGCATGAGTTATGCAAACTTCATTTTATTTTTCTCCAGGAGAGCACAGATGGACTAATAGATAATTAGTTGGCTAGACTTATGAAATAGTATATAATGCACTCCGTAAAATTCTACCTTAGCTCCTCTTCCTGTTTTTTCAAAAATTCAGAAGTATTGGCATGAATTTTTATATCTTCCACATATATTTTATGATTGTCTATTTGATTTAACCTTCCCATGTCTACTAACATGGATGCTAAATGCTAAATTCAACACGAATTTTTAACATGTAAAAAAATTAAAAAAAAAAGAAAACTCATTGGGAATGTTAATTGAAAAATCTGCCAGTGATTACTTAAAACTGGAAAAACTTGAAAATGTATTAGTTATTCCTATAGTATGAAAGGTTCTTCACCTAAAAGGCTTTAACTGTGCCATTAGCACTCTAATGAACAGCTGCCTCTCGTTTAGCAACACTAATGCCAACAAAACCACCATTCCGAGGACAGGAAGCCTCCCTGATAGAGACAGAGAGAAGTGATGTTGTACTTCACACCAGTGCAAGTTTCCTCTCTAACGGAGTTTTCTCCTTCCTCCTGTTGGGAAGCAAAGACCAGTTAGCAAAACGCATTTACACACCGAGGTGCTGAGCTTGGTGGTGTTGGCAAAAGCTCTGAAAAAAGCAGACAGGACCTTCAAGGAAGAAAGATCTATTTTATTTTACTTCTCAAAGGTCATGAAATACAGAATGAAGATTATCTTATAAACTGCTGTTAATTCTTGGGAAAAGCCAGCTACTAATTTCTAGGGGAAAATATGCAAACCAGAAATAATCTGAGGACAGGTTTGTGACTAAAGTTCAAGTGCAGGCTGCAAAGGGAACCATTCAAAATAACGCAGTCCAAATTTTCCCACACTGTTTTTTCCCCAGTTTTAAGATGGACACTTTAAAATACAGAGTAGAAAGGGAATGACAGAATGAAAGTGACAGCCCTGAAAGGAAAAACTGTCAGTCAGTAGTATACATCAATCAAAAGGACAGTTCAATCAGTGATTTAGCAGATGAGATTATAATATTTTTTGCCTTCATTTTTTTTCCCCTCAACCCCTTCCTAGCAGACTGCCATTACAAAAAGCTGTGGCTCATCATCAACTTCTGATTATATTAGCAGAAAGACAATTAAAATATTGAGACAAATCAAACTGCAAAGATTTTTTATGATGCTGTGATATTCTCTCTCTACCCAGAAATTTTTCTTTGGCTTCTCAGTATTAGCTACCACATGTTGATTCCTCTAATTCAGATGGTGAAGAAGCTTCCTGCTTTTTGAAAAGACAAATTTAACCTGAGCCATGTGTGTACATATCCACAGAGTCTTATTTTGAAGGGTCTAAGTCTAGACTAGCATGCTTTGGTTATGATGGGGTTTATTTCCTGAGATCTGGTAAATGCTGGGTTACCAAACTACACAGCTGCATGCAGATGAGCGGCCCGAAGTTGTAGCGATCACCAGGAAATTTGAGCAGGTTTGGAGGAAAAGTAGGTAGTGCTAGGAAAAAACAAGCTGTGAAATCACCACTGTCATCCCCATTCTTGGTAGGGTCAGAGAGTCTTAGAGCAAAGGAAAACATTCCTGCCCTCTGCCCCGTGGCTGTAGTCAGTCTGCTGAGCGCCCTGAATACGACACAGAACAGGTAGTGAAACACGGCCAAGGAGCCCGTGGTGTCCACTGCTAGTGACACGGCTTAACGCGGGAGCTCCCGAAACAGAGGCCTGCGTGTGGAGGGAGGCACGCTCTAGGCCCCTGGGAATGCCTCTGGTGCATGCGGTGAATCATACTGAGGTCTTCTTTTTTTTCTTTTTTTCTTTTTTTTTCGTTTTTGCATAGACCTTGGTTATCAGCCCATTGCATTATTGTCACTGATTTTATTTATGGCTTTATATAATTGCAATCATTATGAAAACAACCACTGCAGTGATTGAACTGTGATTCAAATATGATAAACGGCACTTGAGGATCAAAGAAATAAGAACAAAAGACACTGTTTCTGATTTGGAAAGTACGTGATTTTCCACATTTGTGCATTCAGGAAGGGCCTCAGCTAAGGAAGATCCAAATCACTGGAAGCTCAGAAAAAAACTCAGGGGAAGCTCAATTATATATGTGCCTGTCTTCTCTGGCATTCACAATTTGGCTAGATGGCTTTTTAGTCATTCATATTAATCTGTCACCCACATATGAGTAAAAATATCTGGTCTATAGATTAAATTGAATATTCTTATGATACTCATCTCCAGCAGTGAAAACAATGTAAGTTCGCTGATATCAGTGAGTCTGTATTTGAAAGGAACTGGAAGGAGCATGAAACACCAAAAAGCAGAATATATTTTTCCTCCTAGTATGTCTCATCTTTTCACTTCCCTTCAAACATATTTAGTAATAAATAGCTCATAGCATAGATGTGCTGGGTAAATGCAGCAAGTTTATGAGGCAAATTTACTGCCTCATAAACTCACAGCCAAGTAAAGCTGTCATTTACAAGAACAATTAGGCAATCGTTCTGTTCCATGGAGGGTAGAGGGTATTCTTGAAGCCTGTAAATTCATAGGAAAGAGAAATGATCATATGCTGAAAATAAACACTAAAACCTTACCAATATTGAATTCACTTGCATGCTTTAAGCCTGCATATCTTTTATTTGTTTTCTAGGATTTGCAATCCAGCAAACAATTAGCATATATTCAGCTAAAAGGCAGAAGAAATGCAAAAGTACCCTGTGGTTTTTGTTGTCTGAGCCTAAAGTATTCTCTTGAACTCTTACTAGTGGGATGTTGCTGGAGACAAGAAATGATGAAAGAATAAGGCTATTACCTGTGGGCCATGTAAGAATCTGGCATTTGGCAGTATTATAAAAATCGCTAATGTTCAAATGAGCAAAAGATTATATTAAAAGATACCTCTGCTTAACCTGCTTACTGTACTTACTCACAGAAACCTGTACCAGCGTCTGTGTAGGAAGGCTTCCTAACCTTCAGAGCACTAGCTGGAGTTTGCAGGGACTGTAAAATAAGCCTTCATAAGACCTTGAAATAACCTTCCTTGAAATAACCGATGGATGTCCTGAATGCTTTAGGTGAGTGATGCTATGGACACGTCATTTCACAAATACGTGGTCTCAAAGGAAGCAAACACACATGAACAGCAAGTACACATTATGATATGGCAGCACATGTCATCAGAATCTCAGATCTTTGTGACCTTCATGATTGACCAGAAGATAGATGTATGTGGAACTATCACACACATAAATTTAGATGTAGAAGAGCCTAGCTATCACACTATGCTTAGGTAAAAGGACAACATTTGGAACAGGTTTAAAAAATGAGGCTGAACCGGGGCACTGAATAGGAAAAAACCTGGTTGGTAGTTTAAACTATGTCAGTCCTGTCATGTTCACTTGGAACAAGAACTGCTCCTCAAGCCTGAACTCTCCGGTTGTCTATTCTGTCACAGGGCTGACCCACATTTCAGGTTTAATCAGAGCCAGCTAACTGAGCGTCTTGCTAGCAAAATTCAAAGATTGCAGAAATGGCTCACATCTGAGTGCTCTGCTTGTAAAGAGCTTAGATGCAACTGTTTTCAGCCTCTTGGCTTGCAAACTTTCAGTGAAATTCAAGCAAGACTCCTAAAGGCAGAGTGGGAAAAGCCCTAGTCCCTCTCTGTATTACCTTGGAGTAATAGTAGGACGACACAGAGTTATACAAGTTTTATACCAACAGTACCTACAATACTGCAGCTTTTCAAAGCCAACCTAGGCAACACCATGGTCCTTCCTAGAGCTGTCACTTTTGCTAACACCCAGGGAATCCAAGGTAGCTGATAGTAAAAGTTGGAAAATTTCAGAGAATGAAAGCTGGTATACCTAAGCCCCTACAGACTATAATTTCTGTCTGAGAGAAAGTATTGTAAAACCCAAAATATACATAGCACATATGTAAAACTAACACAGAAAATTCCTGTCTAAAATTGTATAGAAAGTGACACAATCTTCATGTTACAAACCAGATATCACAATATACAGCATGTTTTAAACTGTCATTACTGTCGAGGGAGCCATATAAATGTACTGAAAGCTAGAACAGACTTCTTTAAATTATTAATCATAGTTGTCTAAGAATAACTTGGTGAATAAGAAGAAAAATGGCAAAAATGTACTATTAAAAACATATTAAAACAATAAAACATGTCAAGTGCACTGATCTTCACTAAGCCCTTTTCTATAAAATTTATATTTTCATAGAAGCATCTTTAAGTAAAATTACCCTTTTTGCCCACTTTGGTATTTATGATATTAATTTCCAGGAAGTTTATACGCTTTGTTGAGTGCTCCTTTCCAAGCATCATATTGATTCTGCAGTGGAAGCAACGAGGTCCCAGATGGTCGCTGTGGTGATTGTGGATGTTTCAGAGTTTTAGGCAGAAACCTTGTAGGTCTGACATGAGCTGAACTATGGAAAATTCTCCTTTGCACAAGACAGAAACTACAGCAGCAACGGCATGTGGCTCTTTTCTTAATCCCAGCAGAAACAGGAAGCTCAAAGGAGTATCTGCATTTTGCCTGAATGTAGTTTAAAAGCTTACATGTAACCGTAAGTAATAAAGGGCTTAACCTGATCTCAGTATATGAAACAAATTCACAGGAGAAACACGCGCACACCCTGCTAGCTGTCCATGGGCTTGAAAACAGCCTTCTTTCAACGCACTGTTATGATATTATTTCTCTTGAGTTTGTTATAAAATAGAAATATTTCACAGCTCATTCTGATGGTACTAAGAGCTCTTCTATGCAACATTGTTATACTGTTGTACAAACAACACAAGAACAGATTAAAATACTGGCTTTAAGACTAATCTATAAAATATGACATTGTGATCCACTGCAGGATTTGGTTACTAAACAGCTTTTTAATTAACTAGCTTATTTTTGAGGCTTTCACCTCTTTGCAGCTCACTAACGTCCTACTAATATTCATGCAATTAAAATGTGAGCAAATTATTAACATTATTAGATTTGAGGCCTTGGTCTAGGAAGGAAAGACACGATACATCTTTTTATGCCACCAGAATTCCTCTAGCTGGAAAGGAAATCTTTTAAACTTGTCTAAGAAATAGTCTTCACAACAAAGATACTTGTCTTTGAAAAAGGAGGTATTTTTAATTCTCCTATTAACTTGACTACTTCATTTTTTTATGGATCTTCTCAATCATCTGCTCAAAAAAGGTCTGTACTTTCTAAATTTCAAGTTATATAGCTAGCAAAGAACAGTTTTAAAGTAATCTATGAAGGATGCAAAAGCTTGGTTTCAGAAAAAGACAAAAGGCAGAATGCTCTGCTTGCCTTGTGCTAAACAACCAACCTCTCACCAATGAGTAAATGTATGATAAGGTATATTAATCAATGAAAAACTACTTTTCAACCCAGAGATGTCCAGATGGTACTGTGGCATTTTGAATGTTCCTAATGGAATTATATGATGTCTTTACCACTGATGTGAGGAGATTTTGTCCCCTTGTGTCTGCAAAAAGTATTTCTTTTCTAGTCTTAAGAACATTAAAGTACTCTGTAAATGAATCCTGTGAGCACTAATTAGCAACCAGATTAAAAAATACATTTTGGCTGCATCTAAAATTTGTTAGAAAATTACACTTTCTAGGAAAAATTTAAATTAATTTTAAATTTAAAATTTAAAAAAATCATAGTTCCTCATATGTGAAATATAATATAATGTGATTCAAAAATAATAGCTACCCCTGACTGCCCAGCAGAGATGGTATACTGTGTTAATATTGGGCATAAAACAGCTCTATAGCTTTGAATATATAATCTATATTGGGAAAAAAAACCCCTTTCAATAATAAATATACTTCACCCAATTGTTTATCCTGTTGTCAGATCACACAGGGATTCAGGTTCCCTGCTGATGATGCCCCACTGTGCACAACGGATGGACTGGGGTCTCCCAGTGATGCTGCCTCTAAGAGTGACCCAGAGTGCACCAGCTCCAGTGCAGCCACCACTTCTGGAGCCACGGCCTTTTCTATCGGGCAAAACTGAGTGTTTGCTCTGCAAGGAGGCAGGGCTTTGGCAAGGGGGAAGCAAGAAATGTGTCCTTGGAAGGCTTGCTACTGACGCAAAGAAATACCTCAGAAATGGAGAAGACTCCTATGGGCATACAGGAGATGGTTTTGCAATGATGACACAAGGATATAAGGATATATGGAGGGAGGAAAGTAAGAGGAAGATGATATTCTGAAATTTGGGAAAAACAACGATGAGAGAGCGAGCAGCGTCTAAATGAGATTCTAAAAAAAATGACTTTGGTAGAAACATTTCGATTTTTGTAAACCGAGGAGAGAGAATTGGGAACTAATTTATTTCAAGATAAAAGTTTTTGAAGCTTGAAGATATAACTCTATATTTTAAATCCTTGTGAATATAAAAGCTTGTGTAGTATTCATCTCCACAGTTTTCAATGATATATTTGCAAATTATATGCATTCTACGGTTACATTTAGAACACATGCATTTTTACTTGAAGAAAATCTCTCTCTAGTATCATTTTTTTCTTATAATTGTGTTACTTAGCTTTTTCAACTTTGCTAGCTAAACCCATTAGTACATAATTACAAAAAAGATTATTAAAAGTACAAAACTAGCATAAGATTCCATTTCTAATCCAAACATGTTGCTTAATATAGTGCTTTTTAACTTAAGTGTGCCTTCCTTACATCAGTTTTCCTGTTCTGGCATGAGTATATAGATGTAATAATATATTATGTATATGATCATCTGTATATTTTACGTTAATTACTGCTCTATATCTATCAGGATCAAATACTCCCACAATTCACTACAATGAAGCTAAGAAGACTTGCATTAGTCTCCTAACATGTGCCAAGCATATACATTCAAAGAAGAATATCATACTCAAGTATATATTTTATCAGTATTGCCAGGATTGGCATTTTACTTGTACTGGTATTTTACTTCCCATAGTTCTGTGTTTTCCTTTATTAAATGTTTTGGTTATATGAGTGTGTACAGGATTATATATGATTATATTAGTTATATGAATATATATTGTTTATATGAGTTTCCTCAGCTCTAGGAAGATATCTATCTCATGAAATTTAATGATTCAAACAGCAAATACAGATAAAGACGTGCCACAGCTCCGGATGAATGAGCCACAAGTAATACAAATCAAAATCAAGATTTCTTTTACATTCCAGATCATCACAGTGTCAAGGGAAAAACACATAAGCTACTAGGACGATATTTTAGTTGTTTAAAACAAAAGCAGTAAATTGCTCAAGCCATATACATACTGTTTGAGGAATGTGTTCTGGATGAGTTGCCATGGTATAAAACTCTGTGAAAAAAGAAGGCTTACTTACTATTTTTGACTTTATCATTGGATTAAAGGATGATTTGGATGATGAAGTGTTTGGCACTACAGTTTCTATTAAATCACAAAAATAGCATGAATGACTAGAAGAAAGTCCCAAACACACACCCACATTAAAGACCACAAACATCCTTACTTTGGTAAGTGATGAAAAATCTCTCAACGATGACTAGGATCAATGGGTCACCTATCCTCTCTTCCACAGTTCAGGATTCATGAGTCTGCAACTCCAAACTATGTTGCTGTGTATTCACACTTGGTTGCTCCAGCTGCACTGTACCCTCCACATCCCCCCAATGAGTGCTATAAATACGAAATTCTCCCTCTGTATGACACACTAACATTTCTAACTTGGATTTACCAGCCCAGCATCCATTTCTTGATTACACCAACCCTGACCATGTTAGCATGGATGACATTAATCCACTCTCAAATGCATGAACCTGCATGAGAAGACACAGAGCCACCAATTTAAACATCCAATTAAATTAACACTTGTTTTAGTTGTGTCAGGACAAGCAAGATCAGAAACCTAGCACATCATGCTGTGCAAGTGGATGTCTCAGAAGAAAGCATCTCTAGACTGTACCTTCCTCTTCCAAAAGGTAGATAGCTGCTTGCTCCACAGGCAGTGAATTAAGTGGTAATTGTGCTCCCTATCTGCCACTCCCCTCCTTCCCTTCCTCCTGCAATTGGGGCCAGCACAGTCAATGAATTACACTGCGAAACACACAGCTCCCTGACCCTGAGGTCAGAACCATCATAAGCACTGAATGGAACTGCTTGCAAATAGCACTTGTCATGCCCTCACTTTCCATTGGAAATCAAGTAATGACACAGGCCGTGTGTGGAAGTGCTTGCAAAGGTCACCGTTTTACACCAGCCAAATCGATTTCCTACAATAGTGATGCTGAAATTGTTGAGGTGGTTTTTTTTCCTAAGACTTTGTTGTTTTTCATGTGCTTTGTGTATTTTTTGTCTTTCATTAAGAAAATACATAAATAAATAAAGATCCTAGTCAGAAATTTGTGTGGCTGGGAAATTGTAAATCCAAGGTCCTTTGTTTGGACTTCCACTGCCTGGGATACAAAATGAAAGGCCTGCTAAACCCTCCAAGAGGCTACGGCCTCAGCCCTCAGAGACAGGAGACTGAGCACGTGGTGCTGAAGAGCAGGCTCAGCAGAAGAGTGTAAATTCGAGGGAAATTGCGAGGATTGGATAAGCGGTAATTCTCACACAATATCAAAGGCTCAACTGGAGCTCTTGCCACCACAGCTTTCCCTGGTGTGCAAAGGGGCAGTGGCTTCATCTTTGTTCTTTTAACAAAAATCTTCAGGAAAAATAATGCTGGATAGCCGAACGCCTGAATCATTTAGCTTCCACTTAGCTTTAGTCTGCCTCTGGCTTGTACCATTCAAACATTTGCAGATGAGTAAAATTCATTATTTGAATCCACTATCAATTAAATTCAAATGCTGATAGAGACAAAAGGAAGGGCAAGATCACAGAAGATATCTCTACATATATATAAAAGAAATAATGACCAAAACATCTATTACAGAAATTAACTTGATCTTAAATTCAATCTTTCTATAAGTACCAGGACAATATGTTTTCTATGTTAGAGTTTGAACTAATCATCATCTTTTAAGGATATCAAGACGAAAGGATTGCTAGGAATTGTATTAGTCAAGGTAAAGTCAAAAAAATGTATTTTAAAAGCACCAATTACCTATGCCAACAGTGTTATTTGAAAACTCATGGAAAACACATCTTGTTAACATTTTAAAGATAGATTACAGTGACTAATTGAAATCTATTTCATGAAAGAGGTTTCACTGCCTTTTCTAAAACCTTTTTTTTTTCTCTCCTCTTGTCTACAGTTCTTCTCCAGCTGAAAGGCTCCACTGAAAGGACCTTTCTTGTTAAGGAGAGCACCTAAGAATACATTTAACTTTTGCTGAAGTTAATGGGATTTAAGCATGTGTTAAAGTGTTTTTCTGAACTACAGCCAAAAATTGAAAGCAGAGCTGTGAAGTTTCTGTTTTTCAGTAACTGCATGTGTTCAGGCCTCAATTTCACAGTGTATTATCTTACTTTCCTCATGAAAGCTGCATTTCGGGTATTCTTCTGGTTACTGAGCATCTGGATGGGCAGAATTTATGAGTAGGCTCTCAAAGACAGCTGGGAATGTAAGAATACACACCAGCAGCTAATGGTGTTTCCATGAATTGGAAAATAAGAAATGAAGTATTGCCTCAATATTTTTGAAAATCTGGTCAGTTGTGCTGCAGGTTTTGGGGCAAAACCTTTAATTGTGGCATAATTAACAAGAAACAATTAGTTCTGTACCTCAGATTGCCCAAGAGTTTTTGTCTTTATTTCACTCCAACCCTCCATGTCTAACAAGCTGAGCATCCCCAATTTTTACTGCTCTCATGTGCCTTAGTCCCGTATCTGCTGAAGAGAATAGATATCTCTCTATGCCGTAGAAGCGCAAGAACATCTCAATAGAGCTAATGACTGGAGGTGGAAACTCCATAAGTAGCTTGCTATCCCATGACAGTAACATAATTACACACACTTTTCCTTGTTTTATTGTTTCTTTATCCACATTCCATGATCTCCTGCGTATTACCTTTGTCTGCCATAGAGTCTCACAACATCAATATTCAACATCAATCACAGAAACAGGTGAACTTTTGTTTTATTAACAGTCCTAGTAAATATTTGATGATTATATTTGCAGCAGGATTTGGCTCCTGCTTAACTCACAGAGCAAGGTTGGAAAGGTTTAATTTAGGAAATGGTCATGTTTAAAAAATGCAAGAACAGTTGCTCAAAAATAAATTGTGCTTTAGGATGGGCTTCATCTGTTTCTGTGTCAACTCCCATAACGTCTTCCATAACTGTGTCAGATAACCACGTTCCTTTTTAAATCAATGGTGGTCTAGTTGGTGGAGCATTTGTGTAGTTCATCTTATCCTAAAGTACACAACTAAAACTGGGCAGATAAGCAGTAGCCTAAAAAAAGTTTATTTCATTTTAACATGACATTTTCTGTGGAGATCATTGTGGTTCAAGTATTCATATTTACCTCTTCACAACCTGCCCTCACTCAATTGCCTACTGAAACTTCTTGAAGCAAGTGCTCATTTTCCTGGAAACTAGTTTACTGTTTTGAAGAGTTTTAGTTTGTTTAATAAAAGATATTGGCTAAATCTACAAACTTTCATATGCATAAGCCCTTTGACAGTTATGCCTACTACAACACTACCAATATTTATCTCCAAATTGATTATAATAGGAGTCTAAGGGCATGAAGTCAGATGAAACATTATGGACATCTAGCATTAAAGAGATGAATCTCAAGGCTTTGGCCTCCTTACAATGCCCTGAATCTAAATTAGAAGATATCCTATAAAGCATCACAGAGAAAGGCTTGCAAGGAGATCAGTACACATATATGTTGACCTCCTTGGACTGAAATGCTTATAGCACAACTTGATAATAACAGTGTAGGAACAGGAGGGAGTGTTTAGAGCTTGACTCTCAGTCATGCACCAGGACCCAAAACAGTTCAGGGAAGACAGTGAGAAGAAACCAAGAATAAAGTACTGTTTTTAAAATAATTCTACCAGAAAATTGATTACGGAATACAACAGTTGAATAGAAAATCATGTTACAAATATCTCATGAGGGAAATACAGATAGTTACATTTTATAAACAATAGGGAGAGGGGAAAAAAATGGAACATGAATGCAATTTTCCAAATTTTTTATATGTTCAGTAGCACTAGTGGGTAGCAAGACTATTAGGCAAGACTAAATATCACTCAAGTTTTAGATGTTCAGTTACAAGGAAATGATGAGTCTGGTACGAGTCTGAGGACAAGCATGAGTTCGATATCAGAAGAACACTGCTTTTTCTATAGCTTTTCTGTCATTGTATGGCTACTAAAATAAAGCTATCTGTACAGCAACAGGAGGTACTTAATTTGTCACCCTGTCTTTAGCAGGTTAAAGCTAGCCTTTAGCCTGGCATTTTATACCCTGGAGTTATTGAAAGCAAAATGATCTTGTCCTCTATGGTTGGTTCTAGCTGTGGAGGTGAAGAGTTCACGGCTCCCGTCTGTGCCTCTTTCCTTTGATTCCTTTCCCTTTCCTGGAAGAGGAATCATGACTCCCTTTGGTCTAATCTAGACTACAAGCCTGAAACTTGCAAAGCCCAAAAGTTTCAAAGCCTTTAAATTGTGAGGCATTTTCAGGTCTCCAAGAGTCAGGCTGTGACTGGTGGTGCTGGCTGGTCTTGCTCGATCTGGCAGGATGGTTTGGGACTGGCCACAGCCACGGCTGACACTGATTCCGGGAGGCAGAAGGGTGCAGGGGCAGCCAGGAGGTGGAGGCAGCAACACTGCGGGTGCTGCCTAGGAGAGCCCTTCGAGTCCCCAAGCAGTGGGCTGGCTGCAGAGGTCCCCAAAGCGAGCTGCATCCACTCAAACCTAGAGGAGTCACCAGCAGCACCAGGACCTGCAGAGGCTGCCCTTGGGAGCCCAGCAAGGCCTGACAGGCGGTGTCGGGTACAACCCAGGGCAGAGGCCACATCCATAGAGCTGGAGCCTGCACCCGTGGCTGACGCAGCAGCGGTGATGTCCTAAAGGATGTGCAAAGGGACCTCACAGCAAGCACCACAGATGGCTCTGATGTGCCATGTGCATCTGACTACAGAAGGTATTTTGCACATGAGTAATTTTCTACCTTCTCCTTCTCTCCTTCCTCCCCCTTGTTGCAAACGCCAATTCTGAATCCTTACTTTTTTTTTCTTTTTTTTTTTTTTTTTTCTTTTTTCCAGGGACAGAGATTTTGCAAGAGTTTAAGAGTTTTGGCTGTTGGGCTGAATATTTCAGTAACAGCATCCTGCTTCTATTTCTAGTAGAGCTCTAACTAGACATACCTCCTTCCCTGTCCTATATATGGCCAAGATCTGCTTTCTGTCATTTTGGAACTTATCCGTTGAATTTACTCATCTCTATTTTATTTACTTTTTATTTACATTACACCTGTGAATGTAAATTCACAGGTGTAATGTAGCCAGCATGGGTTCACCAAGGGGAGATCATGCTTGACTAACCTGATAGTCTTCTACGATGGGGTGACTAGATGGATAGATGAGGGCAGAGCGGTGGATGTCATCTATCTGGACTTCAGTAAGGCTTTTGACACCGTCCCTCACGGCATCCTCCTGGGCAAGCTCCAGAAGAGTGGGTTAGATGAGTGGACAGTGAGGTGGATTAGGAACTGGCTAAATGACAGGGCCCAGAGAGTAGTAATCAGCGGTGCCGAGTCCAGCTGGAGGCCTGTGGATAGTGGTGTCCCCCAGGGGTCAGTCCTTGGTCCGGTCCGGTCCTGTTCAATTTATTCATTAACGACCTAGATGAAGGGATGGAGTGCTCCCTCAGCAAGTTTGCTGATGATACTAAGCTGGGAGGAATAGCTGACAGCCCTGAGGGCTGCGCTGCCATCCAGAGGGACCTGGACAGACTGGACAGCTGGGCGGCGAGTAACCTCATGAAGTTCAACAAGGGCAAGTGTAGGGTCCTGCACCTGGGGAGGAATAACCCTAGACATGCCTACAGGCTGGGGACCGACCTCCTGGAGAGCAGCCCCGCAGAGAGGGACCTGGGCGTCATGGTGGACGACAAGTTGACCATGAGGCAGCAGTGTGCCCTCGTGGCCAGGAAGGCCAATGGGATCTTGGGGTGCATTAAGCAGAGCGTCTCCAGCAGGTCGAGGGAGGTGATTCTGCCTCTCTACTCAGCCCTGGTGAGGCCGCACCTCGAGTACTGTGTGCAGTTCTGGGCTCCCCAGTGCAGGAGGGATGTGGAGCTGCTGGAGAGAGTCCAGCGCAGGGCCACAAAGATGATTAGGGGTCTGGAACATCTGCCCTATGAGGAAAGGCTGAGAGAGCTGGGCCTCTTCAGCCTGGAGAAGAGAAGACAGAGGGGATCTGATCAATGTATATAAATATCTCAAGAAAGGGAGTGAGGAGGAGGGGGCTGGCCTCTTCTCAGTGGTGGCCAGTGATAGAACTAGGGGAAACGGCCACAAATTGAGGCACCAAAAGTTCCACAGGAACTTGAGGAAGAATTTCTTAACGGTGAGGGTGACAGAGCCCTGGAACAGGCTGCCCAGAGAGGTGGTGGAGTCTCCTTCTCTGGAGATCTTCCAAACCCGCCTGGACACCACCCTGCGCCACATGCTCTAGGGGACCCTGTGTGTGCAGGGAGGTTGGACTAGATGACCTCTACAGGTCCCTTCCAACCCTAGCCATTCTATGATTCTATGATTCTATGAATTCCTCCTGCCTCAAAGATATTGATATAAGTTAAGAATGTATAACTGGTTTGTACCAATGTTTTACACTTTTCTAAGAGGAGCTAATAGTTCACTTTGCTGACATATTTTTATATTCTACCTTTTATTCTTTTCATATGAAGCTATACTGAACCACAGCAGATAATTATTAGTATTAAATGAGTTAAGACGTAGCAAAATAAAATAAAATGGGAATCTTGTTACATTCAATTAAAAGGCATCCATGTCTGTATGGTAGGAGAAGGAGTTAATGACGGACACAGAAGTTAAGTCAAGGTTAACTCATCAAAATATCAAACTGCATTTTTATTAGGTTAAACAGAACATACTATGATAAAGATGGTATAAGATGATAAAGATAGAAAAAAAATTACAGCATACTATTCATATTGTGCACATCTATATACATATATCTATACACATAAACTTATGCACATGTGTACAATAATGTACAATATATTATGTATAATACACCTATTAAAAATCTTTTTTCATTTAAAATACAGTGAAGAACCACGGTCTTAAATACATGTAGGAGTGAATAAAGCAACCTTCCTTTTAAATATTAAGTGCAAACATTCCATTATCGGGCACAATTTAAAATTGTGGTTTCCTTGAGAAAATTACTTTTTTCCTTTTTTTCCCATATTATCATCACTATGTAAAAATAGCACACATTTTTAACATGAACATTTGAAGACACTTTTATTTCCAAGGAAAATATTAACATTTAACCTCTTGGACTGTATTTGAAGAATTTTTAACCTTACTAAATATTTATTCTCACATGCTGAGAATGCTGAGTATTTTTTTAATACTGTGCTCTTAGCAGTAATATTGCTTTGGATACTCTCTCAAAGGTATCAAAAAGATATTTATATTCTTTGCTTAAAAGATGTGGAATCTTATCAAGGAAAAAGAAAGACTCAGCTTGTTGTATATTTTGTATCTAAAATGGCAGATTAGATTGTGGTAGATGGGGGCTTGAAGAAAAAGCTTATTTGTCAAAATATGGGATAGCAGAAGCTTTAACATACTGCAGTGACTAATTTTAAACTCTAAAAGTAGATATGAGAAATGAATAGAAATTAGTGTTCTTGATTTAAATCTCGTGCATCTTCTGGCATATTTATTTTCCATATGTATCACTAGCACAAGCAGTATTTTTTCTTTCATTGTAACTTTTCATTTTTATTGTAAAATGAATCAGTCACTGACCCTGTTCACTCCAATTAATTCCATTTTAACACAGATACCCCCTCTTAAAAGGTGGTGGATACCACCTCTCATCTAGACTGTAGCAGATAGGGGAGCATAAGAAGATAATATCTTTGCACCAATTGACATACTGCTGTCCCAGCACTTCATTTGCTAGCCTGCAATTTGGTTTCTTTCAACCATAAAGGAGACGAGAGTTTCTGAGTGTTGAAGGAAATGTTTGGAGAGTAAAGCCGGGGGCAGCATCTCAGCCGGTGGGACGCATTCCCGGAGCAGAGTTGGAGGTGGTGCAATACCTGGTGCAGGACAGTGCATCTGCAGGATCAGCCCTGCTCACCAGCTCTCTTTCCTCTGATCTGCTATTTCCCGCCAGGGAAGCTCCCATCTAATTTCACATACATTCACATACTTTCCTGCATTGTGACTGAAAGAGAGTTCATGTGCTACCAGCTCTTTTCTTTGCAGAGAACGCTGGTCTTCCTGCATTTCACTGGGCTTAAACCAAGCCTACTCTTGCTATTTCTAATAAATATTTATACAGTAATATATATTTACATAGAACATTTACAAACATAGATCAAACACGCTCTTTGCCACAAAAAAACTTACAGACTAAACATATGCATTCCCATTGGGAAAATGACTATTAAACAGTGGCAATACAGAATAATATGTAAAAAACAGCTTATTTAATGACAAACTACTTGTAAAAATAAACTTGCAGAAGGGTCAATATGTTTCTATGATATGATTCTAGCCTCAAATGCTGTTACAATCGGAAATATTTAGGAACTGACAGTCAGGACAGCACATATACAATAATACACTCCATACTTTTCTTTGTGCCCCATCTGAATTAGCCATCTAAACACTAATAAGATTGGACTAGAAAGTGAGAGGAGACATTCATACGCTGAGAGGAGACATATGTTTGTAGCAAAAAGAGAGGAATAAACATAACCTGATGTCTTGCCACCCCTCCACACTTGCCTTTGAATGTATGCATGAATATGCAAGAAAATAATGTCCTGCTGGTAGCAACTACCAAAGCTGATTTACAGTGCATGCAAAAGCAGAAGAGAGAAATTAATTATGAACTTGTTGCGGACCAACCTTGCCCCCCCCCACACCCCCACCCCCCCAATGCTCAAGGCAGGGCTGATTTGTTTGTATATATTTGTCTGTATTTGATATGTTTGTTTGTTGAGTTCTGTTCAACTCATCACACTTGTGTAACGGAATGTTCCAGAACCCTCTCGCCCCTTCTCCCGGTCTTAGTCATCCCGAGCCCTTTTCCCCGTAGCCAATGGAATTATGAGAACTTTCGCTTGCCCAATGGCATGGATAGGGTTGTCCCCACCCTGGCCAATTATTCTTCCCGGTTTCACCCAAAAATTTATACAGGTTCTAGTGTTGCTGTAATAAACGGTTCTATCGTTGGATTTGCATGCGCTTGTCTCGTGTCTTACCTACCTGTGTGCTTGGGCGAGTGAGTGGGCAAGAGAGTGCAGATAGAACCCCCTTCTCCCCTCCTTTTGTGTACTTGCTCCCCTCCCTGATTCCCTGCCTCCTGACCCTTATCCCCTGCTGGGACTGGCCTTGACCTCTCACCTGGGATACCAGTGGCAGTTGGAGCAGCCGAGCGCCCCTTGTCGAGAACGACTGAGCTTACATCGGTGTTGGGTAACTTGGGATCCCTGAGGGACTAGGGGCGAGACGCTTCATGATCTAAAATTAATAAATAAATAGGTAGTTCTTACCTTGGTGTCCCTTAGAAAACTCATTTCTGTCTACTGTAATTGCAGAACATTTTTTTTTCTTTTCTCTTACCCCACGAACAATCTGTATTTTCATCTCATTTTCATGAACTGATCAAGTTAGTAATTTGATTCTCTAAAAACAGAAAAACAGTCTAGTCAAGTTCTGCCTCAAGATCAGGAAATCTGCTGACATCCGTTCACCGGCTCTGGCAAAGGAGGTTTACTCTGTAATTTGGTCCCTGTTTCCCTCGCCTGCCAGGCCAAGGGCCAAGTTATTAGGCTGTGGTTGAATACAGGCTCAGATTGCTCATTAACCTCCCTTGAACAACATTTAGTAGATTATGGCGCAGATTTAGGGCGCATTTTTCTCCACAGGCACTCTGATTTCCCTGATACTTTGTCTCTGGTGGGAGACAGAGGATGTGAGAAGGAGACGAGGGAAAGCGGAGGGCACCCGCATGACTTTGGGGCTGGAGAGCAGCCGCGGCACAGCCTGCACCGGCGGCTCCGTCTTGGAGATTTCTGCGGTGAGCGTGCAGAAATTTAATCTTTCCAGAGCAGCATCTATTAGGATTATAAGCCATTTATCTGTTTCAGGCATTAGAAATTCTTATGCAGTATGCAAAAAGAGGAAGGCGAAAAAAACAAGCCAAAACTGAAGAGAGAAATTGATGTATGACTCTGGGTCTTTTAATGCCGATTAAGGCCGGCTGTCGATTGCTTGAAGTGATGCCACAGCTAAGAAATAGAGATAACTAATATCCTAATATTTTATTGCTGTACTTCCCCAAGTCCGGGGAGCTGAAGGGTCATCAAATTCACCTACAAGAGTAAAATAAAAGAGAATCCATAACTCTTGATGGGCCATGAAAACCTACAGAGTTTGGACACTTTCTGTATTTGGGAGGTGCCAAATTTCACTTAGAATTGAAGTTATAAAAGTGTGCCACATGGCAGCAGCCGCATGATTATGGCAGTATCATTTCTGAAGAAGTCCTGTGGAAAATGGGGTGCTAGATATGCAGGCACGTTTATCCATCCACTTGTGCATACCCATACACATCTAAAACCAGGGAGCAGTGCTGATATTTATTTATTTGTTTGTTTGTTTTTCCAGAAATCCCTTGCAACAGATGAGCACTGCCTGTTTCAGATGCACCACACCATCAAAAGGCAGCAACCACCCGGCCTCTAGGGGCAGCCCCAGGCCTGGCTCAGGCGCCATTTTGGCCTCGCCCCGTCCTCGCCCTGCTTGGCTGAACCCAGGCCCCAGCTGCCATTTTGGTGCAGGTCCCAGCACCACCACGTTACCGGCTACAGGCCTCCTCCTACAGCAACCTGCGGCGACCGTCAGCCCCAGCCTGTGCCCGACTGTCTGCCCCAGCCTCTGACTGTCCCCGCAGTGGTGCCCGGGGCTGGGGCTGCCCCACCAGCGCTCGCGGGTCCCCATGAGCCTCACTCATAATTCTCACTCGTAAACTTAAAAAAATGTAGAAAGTTAACCTAGGCTAATATGAGCAAGTTGTGGTGCTTCGCAGACTCCTGCAAGGGTTTTGCAGTCTGAAAAGCCCAAAGTCAAAAGCGCTATTTTGAACTCCTTGAAGTTTAAGCGCTTCTTGGCTTCTTCTGGCCCCAAATAGCAGGTGGTGCCTGGACGCTTGCTCAGTTGTGCTCAGTTTTGGGTCCCTCACTACAAGAAAGACATTGAGGTGGTGGAGTGAGTCCAGAGAAGGAGCATGAAGCTGGTGAAGGAGTTGAAGCACAGACCTGATGAGGAGCGACTGAGGGAGCTGGGGCCATTTAGTCTGGAGGAGGCTCAAGAGTGACCTTGCCGCTTTCTACAGCTACCTGAAAGGAGGTTGTAATGAGATGAGGGTTGGTCCCTCTCCAAATAACTATCAAAAATAGAGGAAACGGCCTCCAGTTGCACCAGGGGAGGTTCAAGTTAGACATTAGGAAGAATTTCTGCATGAAAGGAGTAGTCAGGCATTGGAAGAGGCTGCACAGGGAAGTGGTGAAGTCACCGTCCCTGGCAGTGTTCAAGAAACATGCAGATGAGGCGCGTAGGGACGTGGGGCAGCAGGCAGGGGTGGTGATGGGTTTGCGGCTGGACTTGAGGAACTCAAGGATCTTTTCCAACCGTTGTGATTCTGTGATCATGAGGTTATAGTAGCAACATAAGAGTTCACAGTTTAAATTATAGCCAAAAGGGAGAAAAATAATAAAATAAATTCAATAGCTTTAATTCACATTCAATATATTTTAAAGTGGAAAAAAACCTTAATATGTTAGTGATGCCTGTGTCTAATGGGCATCGCGATACAGGAGTAGCCCTAAAATAGAGCTTCATTTTCTCAGCAATAGTTTGATGTTCATTCTCTCTAACTTTTAAGTAGAGACGGACAAAAGTGTTCACCATGACTGAGCTGTTTGGCAAGAAGCTGAGATTTCCAATGATGCTCGTGCTCCTTCTTGTGAATGAGCAGTGCAAAAATATCAGTCCACGGATTTTTAGGAGGTCTTTCCAAATGCTCTTGTGTCGAGTGCTCAGGGTTTGCAGCTTGCACTATTGGTGGTGTCAGTGGGTCAACCTTGGGGAGATGGCCCAGCTCCTGGTGTGCTGAAGGTCCACCAGGCTTGCTCTGAAGCACTCCCCAAAAGACTTACCTTTCTTCATCAGCCATAGAGCTTCTCAGTTTAAGCAGTCAAGTTGCATTTTAAAAAGAATCAGTACTACAAGTTCCTGTGGTAATTCTTCGTGAAAATAAATATACCACGGTTTTTCCAGGTAATTCTTCTTTATGCCTAGGCATAATATCAATATTATGCCTAGGCATAATATCAAGCCTACACAATGCCTATATTTTACTTACTCTCTATGTCATTTTACAGTCTTAAATAAAACTTAGGTATTGCATAGGTCTTCTTTTTAATTGTCTTTATAATAAAGAATTTCCTGTTATATGAATATTTTAATGAAAATTTGCCCTGAAAGCTGATAATATGCATGTGAAAGAGATTACAGATAAAACTGGGTGAAACGTGACACTCCACAAAAGCTACTTTTTTTGGTATTTGTTTTCATTTTCCTTTGAAGAAAAACTGAATGTTTTTAATGTTTTCATAAAACATATCTGTGTTAAAATGTCTGATTCTCAACAAAATGTTAGGGTTTAGATTTTTTTTCTTTTTTCCCATTGGCTCAGAAGCAATCGGGCACTTTGAAACCAAAGAAGAAACTTTCACCTAAAAATCTGACTTTAATTCAATAGACCTCCCCAATTTTAAACTCAACAAATTAGCATATTTCTAGCAATATTTAATTAAATTTTTTCTAGTCACCTTTGCTTGCAAATATTAATAAAGTACATTGCAAAATTGTGATCAAACAAGGCTAGAAAACATTCGTTTTCATTATTCTTTTAGCTCTACTCAAGAGTTATTGATTACCACTACTTCAATTTCAAGATCCTAAAAATAGAAAGCAGTAATAAAAGGGACATGGTTTCTATCCCGGATAACTCAACTTGCAGTTTCACAGCAGGTGGGTGAGAGGGGCAAGAGGTGACTGCAGAGTATTGGCAGTTTTCACTTTAGAGGCTAGTCTGTGCCTTTCTGAAAGGTTAGAGGGATTTTATATAGACTGGACTGCAGATGACTCCAAACGAATGTTTTAAAATGCACAATGTATCTGTAAGTGTTCCCTTATAAGGTGTGGCTTGACACCAAGTTCTGGATTTAGCTTCTCATCCATCATAGCCTAATTAGGTTTCCAGAAACAAAAAAGGATAATTATTCAATGTGATGTGCAAGGAAGTGACCATATAACTACCATTAACCTATGTATCACACTAAGTAATTGTCCTAAAGTCCTACCAGTAATCCCAGTTTAAAAGTTTTCTTCACCTATTTCAATATAATGTGCAAAAGAAAAAGACTTTAGCCTTATACCACAATCGTTGTATAATATGAAGGTTACTATGTAACATAGCCATTGATCAAACTGAGTAATTGAGAAAAAAAGGGTCAGTGTTCATGTAACAGAGATTCCTTGTCAGAATTTCACTTATGTTGCTGGATTACTCCCAGGGACCCACACTGTCCTGTATAAATTAGGCTATACTATTTGACTGATTTATTCCATTACAGGTAGTATATTATTAAACACTTACACGTTTTAATGATGGCAATGTGTTAAGAACGATTTTAGTAATTTTATGACAGAAAGGAAAGTACATGTAACACCTCTGAAGCCGGCATATCTGCACTGCCTGCAGGGTGCCTGGGTCACACTCCTCTGCCTGCCCGAGGCATGCACTGCTCTACAGGCATTCGCTATCTTGGCTCTGAGGAGCTCTTCAACCAAAGCCAGCTGTGTGAAGCATTCGTTTTTCAGCACGCATTTCCCTGACAATGTGAGGACACATTGAAGGGATAGAAGAAAGTCGCTGATTCCGCGTGAGAAATGCTGACTGAGCATCATATCCATGAGAACGCACAAAACTCTAATTCTCTAAGATCATAGTTGCATTTCCTATTCTTGAGGACTCTTAAAGATAAGGCTTATTTTTCCACACCTCTAAAAAAAGCATCTTCTCTTCACTGGCTTTCTGGCAGCAACTGAAGTATTTGGCAGAGGCTTCCTTGTGAGTGCACACAGGACCAAGACATAATCCTGTCTTTAACAATGTACTAATGAATGATAAATTCTTTCAAAAGCAGAGAAGGGAGAATGGCTGTATTAATAATCTTTAAGCTCTGTTACTGCAAACAGTAAGTCTCCATTCTTAATTATGTAAGTTAAAAACATGGTACAGCAGAAAAGCCTTTTCCCCAAATCCCTAAGTCAGCTGCTTGCTCTGAGCAGAGTAGGATGAATACTGCCAGCAATGCCAACTGTGAGATATATATATATATATATACACACACACACACACATATATATATATATATATAAAAACATCAACCCTGAATTCAGGTTTACTGATGTTCACAACTCCTTTCACTTGCTTCACAGTAACACACAAACCAATATTTTAGCCTAGAAAAATATTCACATAGCCAGTTTGAGTAATAAAATTTAATATTTGTGAAAAAATGGCAAACCATCATACATACAAACACACTACATTCATCACACTACATACCAATATTATGTATTAAATATGTGCTACATGTAAATATACTATGTTTTTTCATACACCTCATATGACTAATAAAAATAAAATTATGAAAATACCATCTTAAAATCCACAGCTGCTTATGGACACTGTATAAATTTTTAAAGAGTACATTTGTTTACTGAACAGGTCACTGAATGTCCACATGCAAGCTGCAGTAGTGCTAGAGGAGAATGTGAAGCAGGGAGGAGGATGTGTTACATCACTCAGCAGAGAATCCTGAGCTTATTAAGAGCCCTTGGAACATTTATTGAGGAAAAAAACTGTCCTCAGGAAGGCTCATTAACTCAGACACAGTGCTATGTTAGCAGCTGGCACACAGCTGGCTACCTCGGAGCACGAGCAGAACAAATGTCTGTCTATCTACAAAAGGATGAACTGATATAACAACTATACCCCCCAAAAAATACCCTCAGAAGCCATGCTCACAAGTCCATTTTTTTTGTGGAAACATGCTTCCGGATTCCACAGGAATGCCCAATTTGCCTGCCTGGAAGAAAATCAGTGTCCCTCTAATTCAGTGCTCTGACTGGCGGAGATGCTTTAGAGGAAGACACAAAGATTACATCCTAGACAGACTCAAATAATCACCTCCAAGGTAAGTGCTAAAGACTTGGCTGTATCCTCCATCATGAAGTTTAGCAGGGTTTAGTAGTCCTTGTCATGATATAAAATGGGAAACAGTAGCTTCCAATCTATTTTCTTCTTTTTGATGAGAGTTATTTTGATGTCCTTCATATTTCTCATCAATTCTCTTTCCTGGACTAGATGACCTCTAGATGGACTAGATGACCTCTTCCTTCCAACCTTAAGCATTCTATTCCCAAGCTTACCCTCAAATTCTGCAATATTCTTTTTGAGATGGATGGACAAGCATTCCAGTGACCATTATGGACCAGATCAAATAGTATTGTACATAACGGCATTATGTTGTTTTCCAGTATGGCTCTCCATAGAGAATTTAGAGAATTTACCCTAAACATCCCCCCAAAATTGCTAGCTTTTCTGCTTTCCTGAACAATGCATTAAGAAGGTACCTTCAGTTCACAATACTCCTCAGGTTTGTCACCTATGACGATAATTAATCGTTCATCAGTAAAG
Source organism: Eudromia elegans (assembly GCA_003342815.1). Taxonomy (NCBI): domain Eukaryota; kingdom Metazoa; phylum Chordata; class Aves; order Tinamiformes; family Tinamidae; genus Eudromia; species Eudromia elegans. Next base: position 508,519 of record PTEX01000183.1, read on the forward strand.
GAATTGTGTGAAAAATAATTGCATTTTAAAAAAAATAGAATCTTAAAATAGATACAATCAAAAAAAACAGCTAGAAAAGAAAAAAGAGGAAGAACTTGAAGGAAGAAAATATCTCACCTTATTAATAGATGTGACAATTTTTAGAGATCTGGCTAAAAGGAAAAAAAGTAAGTTGTCACTGAAGGAGTCTTACTGGGGTACTACTTGTCTAAAAGAACATTTCGAGTGTGACTACACACTTGAGTGTGAAAAGCTTTCAAAAACAAGGGATTTACAGAGGCTAATAAGGAAATTGCAAAAATCACTGCACATGTTTTTTATATTCTTTAATTCAACCATATGAGAGAAAATTGACATTTGGGTCAAAATATAAGGATGCCCTACTGGTTTTATTACTCATTTCAAAATGATCATCAGTTTGTGGAGACTCAAAGATTACTTTCTCTATCCATCTCCAACTACATCCATAAACAAACAAAAAAAAACCCCACCCACATTAACAGATGGGATTTTACATTCCCTTCCTCATTCTGTGCCTTGTTACAGTGAGGTGCATTTACTTCTGTGGGGTCTGGATCGCACTCTTTGGAAGCCTTTTTATCTTGGTCTTCCTTTCCAAAATGCAGCTTCATATGGTCTGAACAGGTGCTGTATAGCTTCTACATCCAGAATAGCAAGTATCTTCTTCCAAATCGGTAGTGTTACCAAGTCTGGCAGCCCAGTCCTGGGTGGGAACACCCGGAATTAGAGTCCCAAAGATTTTATATCCTGAATAGAGCCATTCACCCTACAACGGTATAAATCTCTACACAGCTTTCTCGATATTTTTCATAAAATTTATGTTAGCTTTGGACAAATATTTTATGGAAAAATGGTAAAATGTGTAGCTGCTACAGAGCTTGCAGTGGTAAAAAATTAAGTTATTGATAGCCCTGGAGTGCTAATGAGGTAAAAATGTGCTGAATGTTCATACTTTAGTTGAAATGCACATGTTCTGCTTGCTACAGGTGCACAATGCTAATTTGCTTTTTGGGCAAACTGTGTGCAATTTGCATAATTTTAACATCCTAAAATCTGCAAACATTGGGAAAATCCATGTGTTTCTCTGCCTGTAGCATTAAGCCACTGAATGCCTAACAATCAATACAAGCTCTCACATCCAGAAGGGAAACCCTACTGGAGTCCTGCATTAGCTAAATTACAGGATCAAAGGCTCCAGGTAGACAGCCCAAGTCTTTTGTCTATAACCAATCTAACCATGGCAATCTCGCTGTCTGTATGATCAGAACTATTTTTTTCTGACCCAACAATGCTTTAAAATTGGCAATTACTAACGATCTGTCTACTTGGAAGACATCGCTATAAGCTTATCTGATAAATACAGTACTCAAGCTAAACATTATCTTGAAAGCAAGTTGTGGAGTAATTTCTACTTTCCAATTTGCTTTAGCAATAATTGACTGCAATTCAGCCTATAAATCTTAAAAATAAAAGCATGGTATTTTTTATTACTTCATCTTTTTATCATTTGTCAAAGTAAATGTTTCTGTCCATGCCAAAACAACCTAAAATTAATGCAATCAGGAGATGAAGATACCTTTTCAGTGGTCACTGCAGCCAAGGGGTCTGCTGGATGAGAGGGTGCACAAGGAGTGCAATATAAAATAATATTGAGGAAGTATGTATGCACCTCACTGAAACACAGAGCATTGCATAAATGACTATGGAGGAGGGTTAGTAGAGAACAGTTACTAACTAGTACTCACAGTTCAGTTCACAGTCTTAGAATCTCCTTTAGGTTGTTGTGGAATGTTCAGACTAGGGTACCTGGCTATGAAGTGACCACATTTTGTTTTATAATGTATCCTGCAAAAAACAGTCTAGTAAAGACATGAGAGAGAGTTTATGCCCATAGAAGACTGTGTGAATTCTCTGTTTTTCCTGCTGTTTTGGTAGGTATGGTATTTTTGCACAAACACGTAACTAAATTATAATCAGTAGTCAACAGAGGCCAGGGCCTCAAGAAGGCCAGAAAGAAACACAGAGATAGAGCTAGAGAAAATAACTTTATGTATTGAACATGGCAGAACAGGGTCAACAGCCAAAAAAGCAACAAGAAAAACAAGAGTACAAATCTAAGACTGCACTTAGCAAACACTAATTTGGGAGTATTAAAAATGCAAATGCAATATACATCTTCACATCACCAAAGCATCTTTCTGGAAAAGAGACAAAGACCCTCCAGCTCTTCAACACAAGTTTGAGTATTTACTTTGCACAGAAGGAACAATTTCCTGAGTTGAGAGAATAGGTTGCCCTGGACCATGCTGCTTTTTGACTTTACAGGTGCACTTCAAAGAACTATGGAGAGAAAATGTTTGAATACTACAAATAAGTTGTTTGGGCAAAGGTATAGTGTGTTAACAGTGCACAGAAAGAAGGTCGAACTAGGAGCATCACACTATATTGTGAACATCTGAAATACTAGAAGTAAACAATAACACTGAGGATGTTTGAAACTAAACAAAACCAAAATAAATAAAGCTTTAAACTGATAGCAATTAATACTGCAGTTGTTAGAAAGGGCAACTCTCACCTCCCTTCTGGAAAGATTTCAAGCTAGATATCCCAACAGTAAGGCTGCCCTGAAGTATAAAGATACTAGCCATCTGGCACACTGCACGGTCCTCTTAGTGAGCATCTCTTGCGCAGGTGCCTCATTTATAGTTCAAACACTGATGATCTCAAACACCTACCTGCAACTGCCTACCACAAACACTGCTCTGCTTTGATGCTTTAGGAATTCTCACCAACACTAACAATTATAGCAATTTTTGAATCAGTGTATCTTCTGATTACGAGGAAATTATACCCTTATGAAAAGTAATATATTTTTAGTATACTTGGCACACTTTTTGTACAGCTAAGTATCTGTAGAATACTTGAATTATACCAAGTATACTCATTTTTCATAAGTGTAGAGTGACACATTATAAAACAAATTATTATAATCAGAGATTTTCTTGAAGCTATCAAAGGACTTGATTCAAAAAGGAGTAAGTTCTTCCTAGTACCCTCAGCCTCCATTAGTGGTTAGTGGAAGCTGAGGACACTCAGCCCCATTGAGGGAAGTTCCCGTGTAAGATCCAATCCTGCAGCTGTGCTAAGATGCAACTCCTTTGATTGCTTCTGCTAATTTGCATGCTACATCCATGATTCATGCACGCTGTTAATTGACACTAGAATATCTTGCCATGCTACCAACCATATAGATTTGCTGTACGTTGTTTTCCAGCGTGAGATGCCTTTGGAATAGAACTTGTTGTTTGTCCTGAGACACACACTATGAAGAGTAATTGGCAGCTCTCCTAACATATAGGGGGTCCTGAACACAGTCTCGGTGGTCTCTGCATGAAGGATGACAGTGGTGATCGATGACAATGAATGGATTTCATACACATTTATACAAATGACATGCACTTGGTTTTCATACAAATGACATAAGTTACATATGAGTAGGAATTTAGCAAGATTTAGAAAGGATTTATGGTAATGATATGACTAACATTAGTAAATATTAAAAGTTTTGAAAGGAATATTAAGCAAAGCAGTCCAGGGTTCATAGCAATCTCTCTTTGGGATTGCAACAAAAAATTAAACCTACACCTGTTTACTGCAGGATTTCCTGCACATTTCTTTCAAGCATATGCTACAGGAGATACTTAGGGATGAGACAAGTCCCGTCAATCATCTGTGTGACACCTTCCAAGTTTTTACATTGGCCATTGACCATTTGATGCCGACATGCAAGTTTGTTAGTTTCTTCAACTCTCCTTGGTATCTAAAGGAATGCTCATGACTGAGGCTTAAAGAAAGCTGTTTAAAGTCATACAAAAGCAAATATTTGAGCTAAAGACAACTCAGCTATTCCAAATTGGTTTAAGTCCTTATATTTTGTTAACCCAAAGCACTTAATGTCACAGTATTTATAGATCCAATTCCTAAACTCAGATCTACCATGGATGGCCTTTAGATACTGCTCTACTGCTCTGCTCTACTCTAGTACTGCTCTACTGCTCTACTGCTCTATGCAGTATAGGTATTTGTATGTTATGTCATGCTACCAGGAAAACTTTCACAGGAAATGATCACTTTTTCAGGATATGAACATAAAGGGCTGTTTTTAAAATTAGAAGGGCTGTTTTTAAAATGAGAAGGAATAATATTATTGAAAGTTACTCTTTCTTCTTCTTTCTACATTTTTTTTCCATATGGGCTGTCCTGGTTAGTCACTGGAGACAGTTTTAAAATCATTATACTAATGTTCACATCAGTCCTACCAAACTCTTCTACAAAGAAAATTCTGCAACCACTTCATTAACAGAGTTAACAAGAGGTTACTAGGAGAAAAGGTGCTTTGGAATCCACTGGCTTTACCACTGCTCTCTGTTTCAGCATGCTGGTGCCCAGCTGATAGATACGCGTTGTCAAATCCATTTGTATATGCCGAGACACATTTTGCAACACTCTGTAGACCTTCAGCGAGAAAACTGCTGCTGCTGCTTGCGTCTTATGGATGATGACCCATTCTGGGGCCTGCTGAGGAGTCATCAACAACGCTGGTTGACGAAGGAGCTCCTGGACAGCGCAGCAGAGCTAATGCAGAGCCTTTCGTTGCTGATTTCTCCTGGTGATGTGCACTGCTGTGCTCGTCAGTCAGCCCGGGAGCCCAGCGGGAATTGGAAATGGTGTGTTTGAAAGGGCCGTGCTTCCCACTTTGGGATATCGAGCCATCAGACAACAGGCTTTTGCCACGAATGATTCCTTTCTGAATGTCAACTGGGGAAGACAGCTTGACTTTCCTATAATTAACTGAAACTATTTTCATAAATGAAGAAAAACAGCTGCTAGGATTTGTCTATTTCCTTTCCTCAGATTCTTCAGCACTACTCTTTCTCTAGGACCTAAGTCCAAATAGTTTTCTGTTACTTAAATACATTTTATAGATTTTAGAGGTCCTGGTAGCTCCCATGTTTTTTGCAATACTTTTTCCATTATGATGATTATGTTACAATAATATAAAGATCTTCATACTCAATGTTTTCCTTGCATTTTCTGAAGAAAAAATAAAAGCATTTGAGTTGGATAGGTAACTCCATATATTAGTAGTATAATTTAATATCTCCTGTTTGATTTATAGACTTAGATGCTGCCTATATTTAACCCATTGGACAGGGTTGTTTTCCTTATCACTGTGCTGCTACAAAGTCAACAACAATGGTGACTACATGTAGGATTCTCTGGATCATCCCAAGATTTTGATTTCTCCTGAACACAGTTTGTGTGAGATTTTCAGTAGTACAACATAGAAAAGGAATCACTGTTGTCCCATGGAAAAAACCCACATGCAAGTCTTGAAATATTTTGTGGTCAGCTGTGATTTTGAATTTACTAGGAGTCCACAAATATCTTCCGATCTTGTATGCCCACATGTTTTCTAATCTTGTTGGCTTTCTTTGGACAACACTAGTTTTGGAGGCCAACAACATCTGTACCTATATGAGTCTTCAGTCTTCTCTTTGTCACTGCAGTAGTGTATCACTAAATATTGCTGGTGCCTTCTAAAACAGCAGTAGACTTGGATACATCATGAAATGCCAGTGCTGTGTGTAAGATGAACACTTTAAGCCCTTGAAAGCACATTCCTTTATCACTTACCTCTTCAGAACTGCTTTTAAGCAACTTGTGAGCACCTTGAACCTGTGAAGTTAAGCACAGCTCCATCAAGTATCAAAATCAAATAACACACAGTATAGAGTTAGTTATCTGTAAACTGTTATCTGTTATCTGCCCTGTTATCTGAATTCCAGCTTAGACCTCAGTCAAACACCTTAACTACTGCATCTGTTTATTTGCTGCAGTTCATGTAGTTATACTGTTTAGTTTTTACTTTTTTATTTCAAGATCTTCAGCTACTTTAAAATCATCTGTCATTACTTTGAAGCAAGTAAAGAACTATGTAACATGACATCTTTCCTTCAGGACAAGCATCCACTACTTTCTCTTTACTTGTAGTTTTACCTTCATCATCCATAGCTAAGATTATCACCCACCAATATGTCAGCTGACAGAAAGAAATTATACCTTGCTTCCTTCTTTAAAATGCACTGGCTGTATGAAGATTCAGAGAACTTGCATACCACTTTACTAGTCCTTTTACAATTCTTTTCACTATGTTGTACTGCATGTTCTTCAGTCTGGATGAGGCTCAAAACATACTACTATTTTTTTTTTTCCAAACAATCTCAGTATGTCCTCTCTAAAAACTTCTCTTCAAAGAAGCACAGGGTCAGGTCTTTATAATGAGAATAGAGCTTTGGGATACACCAAAAATCTAACTGCCCTATTCCCAAATAGTCTTTGTACCACTTTACAGATGAAGGTTTGATATCCTTAAAATTTTCAGAACAATTCCTGTTGTAGAAATAACCATCTCCTTCCTCACCATCTTTATCATGTTTGTCCAGGTAACCAGTGTTTTCAGGTTTCAAAGCACCTGTAGTTTGCTTTGTTTTCCTCAATGGAATCATCTTTACTTCTTCTGCACCTTCTTGACTGGGTGCTTTTCATTTTTATTTGCTCGGACAGTCATGCCTGTTGCACTGTGTGCCTCAGACACAGAGCCAGTATTAACTTCAGCTCGCCAACATCCCTTTTATGTAAAGTTAAAACTGTTGTACAGCTTCTGATATCCACTTTTTAATGACTCAAAGGCGCTTTGTTCTGACAATATCTCCCCCTCCTCAAAAATCTCAGACTTGCAAGCTGGATAATGTGCTACATTCCTTTTGACAGAAAATATTATTGGTTTGTTTCCAGGAATATCATAGCTGCTCTCATCTCTTTACTTTTCAAAATCTATAAATATCTTTGTATAAAACAGAACACAAATTTACGCAGTAGAAAGTCAGGTTTCTTTAGTGTAACGCAATATGCTTCTTGCTTCTTGTAAGTTATTCCATACGTTTGTCAAGCTGAAAGACCTTTGAAGAGAGATGGTTTGGAAATCACGTTTCGTCTTTTTTATCCCTCTTTTTCTTCCTCTTCTTTTTTATTTTTGTACTGCTTTCGGACTGAATCAAGTATGATACCATATGCTGCAACAATTGCCGAGAATGACAGAAGTAATGCATTCCTCTAGAACTCAGCAAAAAAGAATGTGGTTAAATTAAGGAAATTGTGTTCTCCCTAAATCTCCCTGCCTCCCTGCATATCATGTAGCTTTATTTCTATGTAGGCTCTTCCCAGCCTTCTTTTCACTAGGTAGGCTTCTTGCTACCAATGCAGAGAAAGAGGAATATCCTTTGGCTACTGCTGGAATAATGGAAGGTGGCGGGATTCTCCTCCTCTGGCAGCACCATATCCAGCCATTGGCATCAGTGACTGCCAAGGAGCACCGAGTTTGACCTTGACACCCGGCATCTAATTGAAAGACCAAAGGAAGATCTTCCACATGTTCACCAGCAGCCAGCAAAAAAAGGGCCACGGATGAAAAAAAATTAATGCTAAATACACTAAACACTAACTTGCAGCAGAAGACAATTTTGCTATTTAAAAGCGCATATGAATTTTTATTATATCACAGCCTACAATTTATCTGCTTTTCAGAGCAGGAGAGATATTTGCTCGTTTCTCTGTGCAGATGGGTCAAGTTACTAGAATTGTCAAGATAAATTCTCACTCTTTATTTGAGGATAACTGGATATGGATATCATCTGGCTGAACAAAAGGGCCCCCTGATTATGCCGTAAGTACTGAGGATATGTTGCATTTCTAGCAGGCTTTTATTCCCATTACTTAACATGTTGCTTGGTTACCTCATCAAACTTGTCAGCAGTGAGGAAGCCTGCTTCAGTAAAATACATATATATATATATTTATATGGCTAACTCTTCTGGGACTGAAGTGGGAGCCTTTTTTTAAGCACTTAGTTCTGAAATTTTAATTCAAAGTGAAGTTGCTACGTTCACAGCCTGGATAAGGAAAAGTATGGCTGCACGGGCAGATCCCAAACGGTCCTGGGATGACTTGCATAGGAGGGTCCCGGTGAATCTTGAGGTGCAGCCCAAGCCAGTCCGTATTTTCCAAAGTTTCCAGGACGCACGCTGCGATTCCCGTGTGCAAACGGGCTGCGGCCGCGGTGTCGTCTCCGGGCAGCCCCTGGAGCACGGCGCGAGGCGGCAGGTCCGTGGGAAAGCAGGAGCGCCTCGCGCGGGATCAGGCACCTTCCGAGCCGCCGGACACCAGGCGGGCATCCCGACGCCGGGCGCTCCCAGGCCCGCGCAGCCCCCAGGGGCGGCCGCATCCCGGGAAGAGGAGGCGCATCCAGGCGGCTCGAGCAGGACCACGAGCGGCGGCCGCGCTCCCCGCGCCCTTCTCCTCAGGCGCGGCGCGCAGGAGGGCGGCATCGCCGCTGCGCCGCTCCCGCCACAGCCCCGCATCGCCGCTGCCCTTCGGGGGTGCAGCAAAGAAACAGCAACAAAAACGGAATAAAGAAAAACAATAAAAAAGAGAGATAACTAAAGAAAGGGAAGAAGCGCAGAGGAGGCACGGCCAGGAGGCGAGGCGGCAGGCTGCGCTCCCGCAGGACGCCCCGCTCCGCTCCGCTCCATCCGCGC